>JAJPUD010005103.1:7134-70505 GCA_023553655.1 Myrmecobius fasciatus | reverse complement strand
TGGTATGCTGAAGCTTTGCTTATAATATGGTCCTTAGGGACTATGGTATAAGATTTCCTTGTAGGTGAATCACATTGTATAAGATAAATAAGCCACTTGTCCTCTTCTCAAAGCCTGATAGTCACACAGTAATTGTAAAAGGAGAAACAAAAACAAGTTAAAATTTCAGTTCCGGTGATGAACACAGATAAGCACTCCTGCCCAAAAAATTTCAAAATTGATTTGAAGATATGAAAAAAATGTTTTGCAGTAAATATAAAAATGACAAAACATATTATGTATGGCTTCTAACTGTAAAACTTGTAAATATAAAACAATATGAAAGCTGACATGCTTGTTTTTCTCCTTTCTTTCCTGAAAGAAAGAAAAGTTCTTCCTTACCTTTTTTGCAGTAAGAAATAAAAAGTAGAAATGACTTGAACTCATTTAAAATGAATGCCAGGAGATCATAATTTCCATGAATAACATAGTGACCATCAGCTAATGGATAAAGACTTCTAAAATGAATCATCCACTACTTTCTGTTTTGTCTATGAAAAATATTTGAAGATGTCCAGAAAGGGGTTCCATTTTCCCAGGCAGGAAATAGATAATATTAAAGTATAAGGCTGAAAAATAAAGGTAATAATAATAAGCTTAAAATATTATGATAATACCTTTGCATCTATGATGAGATAATGACTGAATTGAACATAACTAAATAACAGAAATGGTGATAAGTGACAGGACTTATTACCTCCTGGTTCATGATTCCAAATTTGCATGTCATTTATTATGAATGTTCACTAATAACCAATAAAAAGCATAGATGAGAAACAGGTTTTTCTTAGGTTTGCTACTTATTTTCCTTTAAGGGATTTCATATTTTTCTTTTTTTTTGAACTAGGTGTATATCCTTTAGGGGACTCATCCTCTGTCCAAAAGAATGTAAATTTTGATTGCTGAAACCTCTCAAGCTATCTGGGATTTGCAAGCTAAAACCAAGCCTTGAATCCAAATCACTATGGCTTTCATTGATTGACCAACAATATGTCCCAGGCTAAGCCCCACTTAGTCATTTTTTTTTTTTTTTGGTCCTGATAGCTCAGAGTGAATGTAAATAGCAATTATTTCTGTTTTGGCCAGAAATCCCCAAAATCTCCCCCTCCCAGATTGATGTGGGAGTGTGTGTTTGTATGTGTATGTGTATGTGTATGTGTATGTGTATGTGTATGTGTATGTGTGTGTGTGTGTGACACACACATATATACATATATATTTTTGGAGGGTGGGGAAGGAGGGGGAACTGGATAAAAGGTCATTCTCTGTATCATTTCTTACCTAGCTGTCATTACTGATTGTGTTGTCTCCATCAAATGGAGACATGTTAAAGACCTTAGTTTAAAAAGTTCAAAGAATACCACTGCATCCAGGACCATCTTCAGGTGTCCTGATGTATATTTTGCTACTTGAATCCAGATGGCTGTAGAGGAGAAATCCAATTGACTTGCATGTCATGGAAATACTTTCCTGATGTCATGGTCCTCTTTGAGAATGAAGGACAAACAAGAAGTTAATCAAGCAGTTTATTGCTGCCTGTTGGTTATATAAACATCAAGAAGCCCTAAGGAAGAGGGATCTTTGGTTTATAAGAAACAGCCAAATGAGCATTATTTTATTAATTTTTTGCCAGCCATAATTTTTATTTTATTTTTTTTCTTAAAAGCTTTTTATTTACAAAACATATGAGAGATTTTTCAACACTGACCTTTGCAAAACTTTTTTTTGTTCCAAAACCTTTGTTTCCCCTCCTTCCCCCATCCCCCACCCACAGATGACCAGTAATGTAATACATGCTAAATATGTTAAATTATATGACAAATCCAATATATGTATACATATCTATACAGCTATCTTACTGTACAAGAAACATCGGATCTAGGAAGAGAGAAAAAAAAACAACCTAAGAAGGAAAACAAAATGCAGGGAAATATTCACAGAAAGCGTTAAAATGCTGTGTTGTGGTTCACACTCAGTTCCCTCAGGTCTCTCTCTGTATGTATAAGACTATCTTCATCGCTGAACAATAGGAACTGGTTTGAATCACATCATTGCTGAAGAGAACCATGTCCATCAGAATTGATCATCATATAGTCTTGTTGCTGTGTATAATGTTCTCTCGGCTCTGCTGATCTCACTCAGCATCAGTTCATGCAAGTCTCTCCAGGCCTCTCTGAAATCATCCCGCTCAGCCATAATTTTTTAAAAATGATTAATTATATAGAAATTATTTCTCTTAATTTTTTTTACATAACATATGATGTGATTCAATCAATGAGGCTGACAGAAATAACAACCCATTTACTAAATACTAAAAAACAACAATTAAAATATATAAACAAATATTCAGCAAGTATATACAGTATAGCCCTCAGGTCTTTTATCATATAGCAAAACCCAGATAAATAACGATAGTCTCCTTGGGAAACTAGCAATTCATCAAATCTGAAGAGCTACCATCCTTTTTTGATACTATTTATCAAAGATTTCCTCCAAGCAGGTTTTAATGTTTCTAGGTTTTCATGACTAAAAGCTATACAAGTATCTTCTTCAGAAATGATATGTAACCTAATAAACTCTTCAGGGCCAAAGGCAAGACCAGATATACAACACCTTTTTCTATTTTAATATTTCTCTTAACCCACAAGTCTCTTCCCCACTAGAATGCAAACTTCTTGAGATTCAGGACTGTTCCATTTTTGTCTTTGTATTTTTAATACTCAACAGAGTGTATTGCATGTAGTAGCCACTTGATAAATATTTTACTGAGTAAAACTCATTTTGGGCTAATGAATTGAAACATCACTTTGATCTTTGGAATTCTCAGAGGCATTTTTATTTTTTATTATTTACTCCCAAATCAATCTTGAGTAACATCAACTGTATTATTAAGTCTATATAAATATTTAAATGTTAATCCATAAAAAACTAATATTGAAGCAAACTTCAAAAACTTGTAATAAATACTATATATATTATATTTTAAATATATATACATATATGTCTATAAGTCTATATATAAATAAATATATATGTATATATATTAAAGCCATAGACAAATAAGACATTTTTATTGACAGTTTTCACTAATATGAAGTTTTTTTCTGCCAATCACTTTAAGAAGAACTTCTCATTGATATAAATTCTACAATAAAAGATGATGCAGTCTCCTCAGAATTAGATCTCTTTGCCAATTCTCTTCAGGCTGTTCTAGGCACAACTATCATTAAGGAGGAGCCATAGGAATTTTTCTTTGACTGACAACTAGTCACTAGGTGTTACTCTTTATCATTCCATTATCCAATCATCCTCAGGGCTCAAAGTTCTCTGGCTGCCCTATGCCAATCAATTTCATCCTTAGTGATCCTAGGGGCCATTTCTCCTCCCTGTCTATAAGGGATGATAATTCAATTGAATTTTCTAAAATACCAGATTTCCCATTTATGGCTCTGCATATAATATGTCCTTATTCAAGACAGAGGCCAATAACACATGCAATCATATTCAAGGATAAAATGATCTGAGTTTTAATATATTAGAAACAACAACTCAAGAGTTCCAATGGTTATCTAAAATATGTACATAAAGAAACTTGTATTTAGACATCACTAGCTATGTGATAGTTGATAACTCAACTTCTCAGGGTCCCAGACAACTCTCTAAGACTACATACTGCAGAACGCTTATTGATCTGCACCTGGAGATGATTTTTTTTTTATTTTCAGTATTCAATATGTGATTTCTATATTGTTGATATCACAAAACTACCTTCTCTCCCCATAAAAAATTAGCCACTAAGCATGCCTGTTACTTAGCCAAATAATATTGCTTCACATTTATTGAACACTTTATGGTTTGTAAAATTTTCCTAATAACAATTCTGTGAAGTGAAATATATAATTATAATATTTTACAAATGAGGAAACAGTCATTAAGCAGTTAAAGGAATTGTTAGTGATAATATGGCTAGTGAGTGTCTGAGGCTGAGTTAAAACCTATTATGTTATGATTCATATTTAATTGCCTTTCCCAATTTTCATTTTTTTCTTATTTTCTATTTATTTTAATTGTGTAAAGTAGATGAGAAGTGATCTGCTCAAAGTTACCCAAAGCTTCATACAGGAAGTTACTGAAGACATTGCTCTTTATGGTTCTTTAAAAATATAGTTTTATTGGTTCTAGTCTTTTTTATAGTTTTGATGTGATAAGAACAACTCATTTCATAGAAAGATGCTTTTTCAGTCACATTTTCTCAATTTGTCATGCAAAGAGCTGTCAAAAGAAAAATGCATTAAAATATTTCCTTATTTTTGACAAAGTATTAGGAACATTTGTTTTTAATTTTTGAAGGAGACATTCCTTTAGGGTTAAATTAGTTTAAATGAGTGTAACTAATCAAAAGAGCAATGGGCAATTGGGAATTTTATTTGAACTTTTTTGACCTTCCCTTCCTATTAGTCAACTTTTACTTTCATGACTTATTTTTTGGACCCAGGCAAACTATACACCAAAAAAGGGCTACCATCTCACTTTTGGTTTAAGAATCAAATACAGGAGCTTAATTTATTTCTCCTGATCCTGATTTGTTTCTCTCACCTGTTTCTCCCTTCACTCTTCTTTCTGAGTATGTACAATATATTTTGACAACAATCTATATCCATTGTAAAAATGTCAAACAATTCAACCCCAAGTAACTGGGAAAAAAAGGTCATCATATACCAAGGAGACAGGTTTCCTTTTGCTTTTTTTATTTGGGGCCTGCTGTTAGATGAATTGGAGAAACTAGGTCTGAAAGACTGTCAGCTGGCATTTGCAATTGTAGGGAGTGGTGACAAAAAAGTTAAGAAAGGAGGAAAAGCTACAAACTTGATAGAAGCCTCAAATCCCCTTATGGCCAAAAATAGAGCTATATCAAGATCTGCTAGAGTGAGTGAAATATGGATGAAAAAGGCACTCTTGCAGGAAGATTCTACTTTGGCTTAGAGTCCATTGTAAATGGAATAAGACCAACCTTTTGAACCCCAAATTAGAAACCTGGCATTTCTTATTAAAATAGACCTTTTATTAGGCATTAACTAATCATATTGTAAGCTTTGGAGAAGAAAATATCTGAACTTGTTAGAACTGTAAGTTGATTTTATTTCTTAATTGTGAGAGAATGTTACCTTCTTGGGAGAAGTGTACATCTTCCATAATGTGTGATCTATAACATGATAAAACATCCTTTCTATATGTTAGGAATTTTGAGATGTAATTTATTGAGGAAAGAAGATTTGCCAATACATTTATCTTCAATGGAATGTTTTTCAAATTGTGGGTGTACTTGAATAGATGCCTTTTTTCACAAGTCAAAAGACTGAAACTGGTGTTTTTGTTGAGGAAATGGGAAATCCAGCCAAATGCTTCAAAAACCCTGCTTTTTATATTAAACCATCAAATTTTTGCTCCAATTCCTCAATACAGGTCCAAATAACATCTGAGAGCAAAAATATTCATATCAGATAATCCAAATTTCCCAACTTTACTTCCCCTCATTTTTTCAGGGAGAAGAAAACTGAAAAATGACTATTAAAAAGAGAAAGAAATAAGATAATAAACTTCAAGTTCATTGCTTCTTTTGCACTCTGCATTTCAGAGATGATAGTTACTATAATAAGTGCTAAGCTTGCATTTTCTTGAATAAGTAATGAAAAATGTGGAGTTAAAAAGCCTTGCAACTGACTATTAAGAAAATGAAGGTGATGTGGTTCTACTTCAAAAATGTCTTTGTTTTTGTTGGTTAATGAACAATGATACTTTTCTCCATACTTTTCTCTTATAAGCCGAGCCATGCATTTTTCATGGGTCTCAGTTCCATTTAGACCTTATTAGACAAAGGTGGAACTATATATACATAGGGAAAAAAAGCTATATGTTTATGTTAGGAATGCAAGGTCAGATAAGCTCATTAAAGTGGTAATGCATTCTTTTCCCTTCTGTTTCCCTATCCTCTCTCCTCTCCTTTTTCTGCTGCCTTTGAAAAATTCTTTAAGGAATGAAGGGAAAACAAACAAACAAATAGCATAGCAGTAAATAAGTTTGTAGCATTATATTGGGTAAATAAAAATGTGAAATCTAGTAGAAGGTTTACACTATTAATAAGGATCACACTACTGAATTGTGGATTTCCTGTTAAAATTAAGTTATGACAAAATTTCTTTCCATTCTAGAGAACTTAAAAAGTGAAGAGCAACAAGTCAAAAACCAAGAGATTCTTTCAATATCCAGTTAACTTCCTGCATTTGTGAATTATGAAAAGTTTGTCTATGCTCATTCTTATATTATTTATCAATCATGATATCATTCAATTATTTTTAAATGTCTCTCCATATTTTAAGTTTTGATAATTTGGAGGCTTTTCCATCATGCTTTACTCCATTAATAATATTATCACATTATAATGTCAGATTTCTGATCATATCTAAGGACTTACTTCTGCTTTATCTTCTTTTTCTTCTAGAATTTTCTTCTTAGGCAGTTCTATATTATTGGAAACATATCCTTATCAATAAGTTCATGAATCCTCTGGAGAATTTAAATTTGGATTATGTACCTGAGTGACCTTTAAATTCATAGGTAAAAATTATACTCAATTTTTTACATTCTCCCCTACTTCAATTGCAAAGCAACTCCAAATGAAAATAATAGAAATTGATGCTAGTTTATGTAAAAATTTTTGTTTTTTATTTTTTGGGAGGAGGTAAACCATCTTCCATGTTTTCTTTATTTTTTAATATAAATAACTCATTTAAATAGATAAGTTTTGAATTTGTCTCACTCACAAACCAAATCTTCCCTCTCCCCCCACACACACTCCCTTGTATTCTTTCTTCTTATACATTATTGGTTTGATCTATGTTCTATCCAGTTGATGGTCCGATTATATACAAAGACTTGATTCAATAAAGTTTTACCATAAGGGCTTCTACTGATTTTCAGTCCATTAGAATATATTCACTTTAATTTGTGCGTGTGCATGTGTGTGTGTGATAGTCAATACTCTTTTTATCTTGTGCCTTGTATTGAAGAAAATATTAGTCATCCTACTATTTAGCTGCAACTTTTCCTTCTTGTCATCACTTCTCTGTATCTCTTAACACCTAGCAAAATTCTTGGCACATAGAAGATTAATAAATGCTATTTGATTGATTAAAATTTTTGATTGATATCTTCAGTTATGCATAATGAAGAGTTTGTGATATTAATAGGTGTTAAGTGACATGTCCAAAGACCCACAGAATTTGTGGCAAGCCACAACAGATCTAGAATCCTAGAGTCTTGATAGCTAGCTAGATCATTGCTTTTTCCATTAGACTATGCTACTTCATAAATACTCAGATTTCCACTTATGAAATTACTTTAGCTTTCAATATTTCATATTCTCTTCCTATTCTGACTAGATCAAGCATTCTCTAGTATGATTAATATTAAATATGAAACTAAAATAGTATTATCAGCTCACCTAGTCCTTTGTTCATTACTTTCCTTTTTGAAGTTTTCCTACAAAACTTGCAGGCTTTCCGTTGTTTCAATATGAGGGTTGCTATAACAATATATATTTTTTTGACATTAGAAAAGTCCCAAGGTATAATCTAGTCCAAACCTTAAAAAATCCAGAAATTCAATCTAAAACATACCCCATAAACCTAATGATTCAGATTCCACTTAGAGACATATATGGCAAGCAACTCATCTGTCTCTCAAGAAAATCATTTTACCTTTGTACAATTCAGCTTATTAGGAAGTTTTTCCTCATGTTAAACCAGACTCTAATTCTGAGATAGTTGGGTTGAGACAATTACTTGAAGTCAGGAAAACCTGAGTATGAATCTTGGCTCAGTCACTTGCAAATTTTGGGACCCTGGATAAGTTATTAACCCTTAGAATCAGAAAGCACTGAGATTTTTCTTTTTCATTTGTAAAACAGGTATAAAAATCCATTCAGGGTGGTTATAAGAATTAAAATGAGATCACATTCTTAAAATCCTTTGTAAAACAAAGTATTATATCAATGCTATTATTATTATTCCCTCTGCTTCTGTCTCTCTTTGTAACTTCCAACTATCACTGATTTTAGGTTTGTCTTCTAGGGTCAAATAGAGCAAGTTAATTCTTTCTTGCATGATGGCGCTTGAAACATATTAAACTTGTTACCCTCCTCCCCTTTTCTCCAACATTTGTACAAACATAATAAATATTCTCTAGGCTACTGCATTTCTCATTCCTTAAACTGCTCCCCATATGACAGAACTTCATTTCTGCTCATCATCTCGGTCACTCTTTTCTGGGACTGATGCAGTTTAGCAGTGCCCCATTTAAAATGTAGTACCCAGATAAGAACATAAGTTTCCAAATATATTTCCAAGTAGGGCAGATTACAATAGGACTGTGACTTCCACTTACATTGTGTATTTCGATTAAAGTAGCCTCAAACTATATGAACATTTTGGCTATTATATTCTACTTCTGACTAATACTAGATTGATAGATCAACAGATTCCACATGTCCGCAAGTTGCTTCCTACTTGTACTTCCTCCACTTAGTCTTGTGTGGTTACTTTTTTTAAAACCCAAAAAAAGACTTGGATACTTTTTTGGGCCAGATTTGTGATTTCATCAATATAGGGAGTTTCTGGAGTCCCAGCTTTCTTTAATGATGAAAATCAACAACTTCTCTGACTTACAGACTTGCCTGGAATACTGAAATGTTAAATGATTTGCTTTTGGTCATATAGCTAGTTTTTATCAGAGACAACATTTGAAAGTGATTCTAGAATTGGCTCCTTATATATCACCTTGAAATTTCAACTTAGCACTTCATTTTACTATTCTAGCTTCATGTTTATTTTTTTCAATATCAGTTCTACATTTTAGTTCTCCTTTCTTACTCTAAATCATCTGCAAATGAGGGAATCCTAACACCTATATTTTTAAATAAGCAACAGATAAAAATAAAATGTTTCACAGAAGAGAGAAAAACATATCTCCTAAAAACGGAGAAGAGCATTATCACAGAGAATAGAAAATGCCCAGAATTTTCTTTACCAACATAGCAATGGTGAATTCCAGAGTTAAGATCATAAAGGTGAATGCCATCATCATAAAATGGATTAATTCTTTTTTGGCACTTTTGATGCTTATATTCATAATAATTACTTTAAAATCCCGTATCTTATACCATTGGGAAGACAAAGAAAAATCTTTTCAACTGACCTACATACAGAAAAATATTTTTTTTTCAATTAAAAAAGTGAGAGAACTGACTTGTATAGCAATAGTTATAACAATTTCTCTGCTGAAAGATATATTTATTCTGTCTCAGCAGTTTCAAATGATCAGATTTACTGATGTCTGACACTTTACAGTAAAAATCATCATCTGGCCTTCTCATTCCTGCCATGATGAAATTGCTGTAAGTCCTTAATAGTACATCAGAGGTGTATCTGAAGGAAAGGGAAAGTAAAACACTGTCTTCCCTCTTCAATTCTTCCTTTATTCCACATCTGGCCAGTATTAGAGTAAAATATGAATGAGCAGTAAACAGTTTTGGAGAGGAAGTTGCAGTCAAGCATCAGTAAGAAATTTGGTAGAGAAGGAACACCAAGAGCTTTGTGATGTGGTAGAGGGGGAGTGGGGGGTGGTGAGGAAAGCATTCAAAGAGGTGCCTGGAGAAAAGTGATTCTCAACTGAGGAGTGGCTCCAAAAGTGCATGAATAATTTGCTGTCTGAATAAGACACATATGGAAAATTGACACCCATATTACTTTGGAACCAAAACGGTGAAATAGAATTAGGAAGCAAATTTTCTCCTGTGTGTGTGTGTGTGTGTGTGTGTGTGTGTGTGTGTGTGTGTGTGTTTTCCTAGAATTGCTCTTGGACAATTGGGATAAAATTTTCACAGATATAGCACATACTTAGAGATTTTTAAACTTTTAAAAAATATTTTTCTTACATAATTGACCATTAGTTTTATTTGTGGAAACATTGAAGCATATTGATGATCTGTTGGCTGTGCATACTGCTTCTCTGTCTGACATATATATGAATAATGTCTAAACCACTGTAGCAAGATTGGATGGGATCCAAAGTTTTAGTGGATTTTGTTTGTTATGGCTGCTGTATATAGTATTGCAAGCTATTCTTCAGTCAGGTAGGTTGTCTGCAATGAATGAATCAAACAAAATGATATTTCTTATGAAAATTTAACCCTGGAATTTGGTTCTTTAACTTCGATCAGGAGATTCTTTTTTAAAGCAGTTATTTGGATAATATAGTGCATAGGATCATAAGATTTAGCACCATCCAGTGACTTCAGGGATCATCTAATTCAGTGTCCTCCTTTTGCAGAGGAAAATTTTGATTCCCAGATTTCTCAAGAGATTTGCCCCAAATCATGTAGTGAATGGTAAATATGGGACTTGAACCCAGGTAAATCCAAGATTTGAACTCAGTGCTTTTCATACTAAATCTTTAAGGGCAGAAAATATATCTTATTCACCAAAATCCCAGCCCTTAAAAAAGGTCTCATACATAACAAATAGGTGATCAAATATGTGTTTGAATGAAACAGGTAACTTATTAATTTCCCTTTTTCTTATACATGATAATGAATTAGAATATAGCATATATGTTGTATAGCATATATGTTGCCTTCCACTTTTAAAAGATGAATTGAACAAAGTGTGTAGGATAATCATGGTCTGAGTGGGTATCCAAAATGGGATAAATCTTTTGATAACACACTCACTTTGTAGTATTTCAGAATGTATTAAGAAAGTGCTTTGTATTTAAACCAATTAAACAAACATGCATTCAAGATCCCTTTTGTAAAGATATCCTGCTAGGCACTGGGAATTCAAAGCAAAAAAAAAAAATTAAACAATTTTTACTGTCAAGAAGGATGGATAGAAAGATGGACAGTTAAATGAATGAAGAAAAAAAGAAGAAAGGAAGGAAGATGGGAAGAAAAGAGAAAAGAAAGGAAGGAGAAAAAAAAAACTATGCAATTTTAGAAAGAAAAAAAAACACTTATAAATTGGACTTTAGGAAAATCTTAGAAAAGGAGGTAACACTGAATCTGAACCTTGATATAAACAGCATTTTCTTAGAAGTAGAAGAGACAGGGGCAGCTAGGTGGCACAGTGGATAGAACACCAGCCCTGAAATCAGGAGGACCTGAGTTCAAATCTGATCTCAGACACTTAATATTCCCTAGCTGTGTGACCCTGGGCAAGTCATTTAACCTCAATTGCCTCAGCAAAAAGCAAAATAAATATATAAAATAAAAGAAGTAGGAGAAAGAAGGGAGCACATTCTAAATAAAGTGGACCTGAAAGTAGGTAGTCTGTGCAAAGGAGCAGAGGCAAGAGATGGTGGTCTTAAGTTTATATGATGATTTTGTTTTTAAACTTTAACATTGGGTAAATATAAACCATTATTAATATTCACTTTCCCATTCTCCCAAATTTATGGAAACATTTACAAAAAAGATACAAAAGATCACTCCCTATTTATTCAAACAATCAACAATTTGAATGATATACTATATTCTAGACAATGAGCTAAGTATAAAGGATAAAAATAAACAACAACAACAAAAAAATGAAATTATCCCCTCCCTCAAGAACCTTATAATCTATAGAGATATTAGCTAATTAGATGTCAAGAGCAGTGAGGACATAATAGTATATTTTAGATGATGCTTATTGTGTGCCAGAACTGTACTAAACTTTTTATAATTAACTCTGCTAATATTATTATTAACATTTTAATGACAATGAAGCTGAAGCAAACAGAGGTTAAGTGTCTAAAGGTCAGATCTGAATGTAGGTCTTCCTTATCTCTAGCCTGGCTTTCTATTTATTTTGCAACTTGCCCTTTTGCATGAAGTAAATGCCTCAACTTTAGGAATGAGGACTAGAAATTAACAAGCATTTAAAAGAGTCTGAAAAATTCTTGGGATGAAAACAGCACTATTGGTATGCTAAAAAGATTACTAACAAAAAAAGATCCTTGAGAGAGGATTTTTTTTTTAAATTCTTGAATTGGTATTACATAGTTTGCCTTACTTTTTATCTTTAATTTGCTATTTCTAGAATATTTTTTCCATTTCTTTTCTTATGCAAACATTTTAAAAGACCTCAGACATACTATAACATCATAGTATTAGGAATTGCCCTGTGCAAAATAGGAAACACCTAGCCAAATTTTTTTTTTTTAATCTTAGGTTTCAGATAATTCATGAGTCCCATTATTTATTCTGTTCTGTAACTGTTAAATTATGCAAATCAAGTTTTTTTAAACTAACATTTGGTTTAAAACTGGAATAATTCTTTTTTTTTTTAATAAAGCTTTTTATTTGCAAAACATATGAGTGACCTTTCAACATTGACCTTTGCAAAAAAACTTTTTTTTCCCCAAGCTTTTCCTTTCCCTCCCCCCGCCCCCCACCCCTAGATGACAGGTAATCTAATACATGCTAGATAGGATAAATTATATGACAAGTACAATACATGTATACATATCTATACAGTTATCTTACTGCACAAGAAACATCAGATCTAGAAAGAGAAGAAGAAAAAAAACAACCTAAGAAGGAAAACAGAATGCATGGAAATATTCACAGAAAGCGTTAAAATGCTGTGTTATGGTTCACTCTCAGTTCCCACAGGCCTCTCTCTGGATGTATATGACTATCTTCATCGCAGCACAACTGGTTTGAATCACATCATTGTTGAAGAGAACCATGTCCATCAAAATTGATCATCGTATAGTCTTGTTGCTGTGTATAATGTTCTCCTGGTTCTGCTGATTTCACTCAGCATCAGTTCATGCAAGTCTCTCCAATCCTCTCTGAAATCCTCCTGTTGGTCATTTCTTACAGAACAATAATATTCCATAACATTCATATACCATAATTTATTCAGCCATTCTCCAATTGATGGGCATCTTTTCAATTTCCAGTTTCTTGCCACTACAAAAAGGGCTGCCACAAACATTTTTGCACATGTGGGTCCCTTTCCCTCCTTAAAAATCTCTTTGGGATATAGGCCCAGTAGAAACACTGCTGGGTCAAAGGGTATGCACTGTTTGATAACTCTTTGAGCATAGCTCCAAATTGCTCTCCAGAATGGTTGGATCCATTCACAGTTCCACCAACAATGTATCAGTGTCCCAGTTTTCCCACATCCCCTCCAACAGCTATCATTATCATTTCCTGTCATTTTAGCCAATCTGACAGGTGTGTAGTGGTATCTCAGAGTTGTCTTAATTTGCATTTCTCTGATCAATAGTGACTTGGAGCACCTTTTCATGTGACCGGAAATAGTTTCAAGTTCTTCGTCTGAAAATTGTCTGTTCATATCTTTTGACCATTTGTCAATTGGAGAATGGCTTGAATTCTTATATATTTGAGTCAATTCTCTATATATTTTAGAAATGAGGCCTTTATCAGAACCTTTGGATGTAAAAATATTTTCCCAGTTTACTACTACCCTTCTAATCTTGTCTGCATTCATTTTGTTTGTACAAAAACTTTTCAACTTGATATAGTCAAACTTATCTATTTTGTGATTAATGATGACCTCTAGTTCTTCTTTGGTCACAAATGGAATAGTTCTTAAAGATAATTTACTGTAGTCTAGCTCTCTCATTTTACATATAAACAAGCTTAGAATCCCTAACAAGTCATTTGCCAAATTCATGCAGGTCATGCTATTCAGGTAGAGTAGACCACTAGGTGTTTTGACTAAACTCCTCCAAAATAAATTTCATTAGCTCCCTCTCACTATCAGGATCAAATATGAAAACCCTCAGCATTCAAAACCCTTCATTACCTGACTTGTCCTACCTTTCCTGTATTCTTATATCCTCACTTTTCCTAGATCTATCTTTAAAATTCAATTTTCAATTCACTAAAAATTTATTGAGTGCCTTCTATGTTCCAGGTATTCTGCTAAACACTAAAGTTGCAAAAAAAGAGGTAAGAAACAGTCCGTACCCTCAAGGAATTTACAATCTAGTGGATGATTGTATCATATAATGTTCAATATTTCTTTATGATTATTCAAAAGGTGGAGCTAAAATGGTGGAGTAAAGGCATGAACTTGTCCAACCTCTCTCCCAAATAACTCCAAATTCCTTTAAAAATGAATTTAAACAAATTCAAGAGCATCAGAACATTTAAAAATACAATAGAACATTTTCCAGCCAATACAACTTAGAAGGTCAGCAGAAAAGGTCTGTGACAACAGCATGGGAATCCAGTGTACAATCCCAGAACAGGTCAGTGAGTGCAGTTTCAGTCCCAATTCCAGCACCGACCCAAGTCCCAGAACCAATTGACCAGAACTCTGTTGCTTTAGCACACTAGATCTTATAGCTACATTGGAGTGGGATGCTACAGGGCAGAAAAGAGGGTTTGTGATCAGGTCCCTAGAAGGATTTCTGAAAACAGTTTGGGACAATGCACCATCTAACCTGGAAACAGAGCCCTACTTTAACAGCGTTAAAAGCCAAGTAACAGGCTAGGAAAATGAGCAGACATTAGCAAAAAAGTTTCTGACCATAAAAAGCTACACACTTAGAAGAAGATAACAATGTCAAAGTTCCTACATCCAAAACCTCCAAGAAAAAAATAAGAATTGGGCTCAGGTGATGAAAGAGCTCAAAAGATATTTTGAAAATCAAGTTGGAGAGAGAGAGAGAGAGGAAAATTTAGAAAAAGAATTGAGAGTGGGACAAAAGGAAATACAAAAAGCTAATGAGGAGAAGAATACCTTAAAAAGCAAAATTGCCCAAATGGGAAAGGAGGTACAAAATCTCATAGAGGAAAATAATTTTTTGAAAATTAGAATTGAACAAATAGAATGAAATGACTTCATGAGAAATCAAAATACAATAAATTAAAAAAATGAAAAAAAAAACAGAGAAAAAAATGTGAGTTAACATGTATTAGACTTCCTGCCATCTAGGGGAGGGAGTGGAGGGTAGGAGGGAAAAATTTGTAGCAGGAAGCTTTGCAAGGATCAATGTTGAAAAATTATCTATGCATATGTTTTGCAAATAAAAAGCTTAAAAATGTGAATTATCTCATTGGAAAAACAACTGACTTGGAAAATAGATCGAGGAGAGATAAATTAAAAATATTGGTCTACCTGAAAGTCATGATCCAAAAAAAAAAAAAAAGAACCTGAGCATCATCTTTCAAGAAATTATCAAGGAAAATTGTCCTCATATTCTAGAACCAGAGGGTAAAATAGAAATCAAAAGAATGTGCTGATTACCTCCTGAAAGAGATCCCAAAATGAAAACTCCCAGGAATATCATAATCAAATTCTTGAACTCCCAAGTCAAGGAGAAAATGTTGCCAACATCCAGAAAGAAACAATTCAAGTCTATTGGAGCCATAGTCAGAATAACACTAGATTTAGCAGCTTCTACATTAAAAGATCAGCTGTTGGAGAGCAATGGAGCTAGAATTACAACCAAGAATCACCTATCAGCAAAACTGAGTATAATCTTTCAGAGGAAAAGGTGGTTATTTGATGAAGTAGAGGATTTTTTAAGCATTTGTGATGAAAAGACTGGAGGTGAATAGAAAATTTTATTTCTAAATACAGGACTTTGGAGAAGTATAAGGAGGGAATAAGGAAAATGATATAAGGAACCTAGTAAAGTTTATCTGGATGGTACATGGAAGGATGGTACATGTAGCTCATTATAACTTTCTCATTATTATGGCAGTTAGAAGGAGAATACATTGACAGAGGGCACCTGTGTGAGTTGAATATGAAAAGGTAATATCTTTAAAAAGGATGAAATTAAGGGGTGAGAGAGGAATGTAGTGGGAGAAATGGAAAGGGAGAAGTGGAATGGTATAAATTATCTGCCATTAAAAAAAGGGCAAGAAAAAGGATTTACAATGTAGGGGAAGAAAGGGAGGAGAAGGTGAATGAGTGAACCTTACTCTCATCAAATTGGCTCAAAGAAGAAATAACATACACACTCAATATGGGTGTAGAAATCTATCTTACTCTGGAGTCAAATAGAAGGAAATATGAAGGGGGAAGGGGAATAAAAGAGAGGGAATATTGGAGGAGGAAATGGTCAGTAGCAAAACACTTTTGAGGAAAGATAGGGTGAAACAACAGAAGAGAAAAAGACAGAGAAAGAGAGAGTGAGAGAATAAATGGAGGAAATACGGTCAGCAATAGTAATTGTAAAAAGAAATTTGAAGCAAGTTTGTCTGATAAGGCCTCATTTTTCAAACAGAGGGAACTAAGTCAAATTTATAAAAAATAAGAGCCATGCCCCCATTGATAAATGATCAAAAGATGTAATCTATGTCTAATCTATGTCTTCCCCCCTTTTGACTTAATTTTTCTTGACAATTTTTTAAAATTAGTGTGGAATGTTTGTGGCAGCCCTTTTTGTAGTGGCTGGAAACTGGAAACTGAAGGGATGCCCATCAATTGGAGAGTGGCTGAATAAATTATGGTATATGAATGTTATGGAATATTATTGCTCTGTAAGAAACGACCAGCAGGACGATTTCAGAGAGGCCTGGAGGGACTTGCATGAACTGATGCTGAGTGAAACGAGCAGAACCAGGAGATCATCATGCACAGCAACAACAGTATTACATGATGATCAATTCTAATGGACTTGGCTCTCTTCAACAAAGAATTGTCTCAAACCAGTTCCAATTGTTCACTGAAGAAAACCATATGCACCCAGAGAGAAGGAAATGGAATATGGACCACAACGTAACATTTTCATGATCTCTATTGACATTTGCTTGCATTGTGTTGCCTTTCTCTGATTTTTTTTTTCTTGTAGATAGGATTTTTCTTGCATAACTTCTCAAGCATTTCAACATTATTAACATGTAGTGGACTTCCTGCCATCTAGGGGAAGGGAGGGGACTGGGGGTAAAATTTGTAATGGAAAGCTTTGTAAAGATCAATGTTGGGGAACTACCCATACATATGTTATACAAATAAAAAGCTTTAATAAAAAAAATACAAAAATAAAATAAAATTAGTGTGGAAGGCCTATACTTTCTTTCATAACGTAATTTTTATCGATTTTTTTTGCATAACTTCACATATGGCTCCTTAATTGGGGGTGAGGATAAAGGAGAGAACCTGGAGCACAAGTTTTAAAAACAAATTAAAAAAATTTTCATACATATCCTTTCACCTAACAATTTCACTAGACATAAATAAAAAAGAAATTTTTAAAAAGGAAAATTATATATATATATGTGTATGTGTTTGTATAAAATATTTATAGCAGCTATCTTATCAAAGCAAAAAATTGGAAATTATGGGATTGCCTATTATGGTATGTATTTGTGATGGAATATTATTTTGTATGGGAAATGAAGAGCAGAATGCTCTCAGAGTAAACCTGGAAAATCCTCCATGAACTCAACTAAAGTGAAATGTACTTTGTACAAAGTAATAGCAATGTTCTGGAATGGCCAGGTGTAAGAGATTTTGCTATTCTCAGCATTACAATGATCCACAACTACTCTGAAGGAGTTCTGAAGAAAAATTCTATCCCTATCCAGAGAAGGAACTGATTGTGTCTGAATACAGATTGAAGCATACTTTCTCCCTCCCCGTCTTTCTCTCTCCTTCCCCTTTTTAACTTTATTTTTCTTGAGGATTTTTTTTTAAATTAGTGTTGGAAGACCTATATTTTCTTTCATAACATGACTTTTATGGAAATGTTTTGCATAACTTCACATATGGTTTCTTTATTGGGAGTGGGGATAAGGATCTCAAAAGTTTTAAAAAGAAATGTAAAAAAAAATTTAAATGTAACTTGTGAAAATATTAAATAAATAATTTTTAAAAAATAAAATTATTCAAAAGGGGATTGGTTCCTTTCAATAAATTTTGTAACAAAGATAGATACCAGAAACCTAGCAGCTTGCAGACTTTGAAAACACCAGAGTGAAGAATTGGAAAATAATAATTGAATACAGGAAGAGGTAAAAGTGAAGAAGTTTTGTAACCAGTAAATGTTGGCCATTGTATCAAAGGAGCTGCTAGATGGTAGAGTAGACTGAGCACCATGTCTGGAGTCAGGAAGATCTGAGTTTGAATTTAACTTTAGAGACTAACTAGCTCTGTGAGCCTGCACTAGTCACTTAACCCTGTTTGTCTAAGTTTCTTCATCTATAAAATGAGTTGAAGAAAGAAAAAGCAAACCACTTTAGTATCTTTAGTAAGAAAACTCCAAATGGGTGTTACAAAAAGTCAGACATGGCTGAAAAAAATTGAACAACAACACAGCAATGTGTCAAAAATAAACTTTGAGGGTAAGAGAGCATGATATATCATAGCATGGAAGATATTTTATGGATTTGGTTTTAGAGTAACAAAGTCATTTGTTTTTTCTTTTAAAGAGATTTGAGAAGAATGCCTAGGCAATGAAGGCCTAAGTGTTCAGAATTGCTAAAGATAGCGACATGTAAA
Organism: Myrmecobius fasciatus; assembly: GCA_023553655.1. NCBI lineage: Eukaryota > Metazoa > Chordata > Mammalia > Dasyuromorphia > Myrmecobiidae > Myrmecobius > Myrmecobius fasciatus. The sequence continues at coordinate 51,939 of JAJPUD010005103.1, read as the reverse complement.
TAGACTATAGGCCTCAACATTCAGAATAATGATGTGATGATGATGATGACGACAATAAAGCATGACATAGCAGACAGGAAAGAGTCCTTGAAGCCAGGAACACCTGGATTAAAGTCCTACACCAAAAAACCAAAAAACAAACAAACAAAAAACCCCCCCAAAACAAAAAACAAAACAAAAACAAAACAGAATGTGTGATAGCCATTAAGTTGTTTAGCTCCTTACTGTTGTAGATATATTCTTTTAAAAATAATATCTTTTAATTTTCAAAATACAAAAAAAAGTTTTCAACATTCACCCTTGCAAAACTGTGTTTCAAATTTTTCTCCCTCCTTTCCTTCCATCCCCCTCCCCTAGACAGCAAGTAATCCAATATAGCTTATACATGTGCAATTCTTCTGAACATATTTCCACATTTATCATGCTGCACAAGAAAAATCAGATCAAAAAGAAAAAAGAGAAAGAAAAAAAAAGTAAACAATAACAAAAAGATGAAAATACTACGTTGTAATACAATTCAGTCCCCAGAGTCCTCTTTCTAGATGCAGATGGCTCTTTCCACCACAAGGCTATTGGAACTGGCCTGGATCACCTCATTGTCAAGTCCATCACAGATGATCATCCCATAATCTTGTTGTTTCTGTGCACAATGTTCTCTTGGTTTTACTCAATTCACTGAGCATCAGTTCATGTAAGTTTCTCCAGGTCTTTTGGAAATCATCCTGCTCATTGTTTCTTATATAACATTAGTATTCTATAACATTCACATACCATAACTTATACAGCCATTCCCCAATTGATGGGTATCCACTCAGTGTCTAGCTCCTTGCCACTACAAAAAAGGCTGCTACAAACATTTTTGCACATGTAGGTCCTTTCCCCCTTTTTTATGAACTCTTTGGGACCCAGTAGAGATCAAAGAGTATACTCTGTTTGATAGTCCTTTGGGTATAGTTCCAAATTGTTTTCCAGAATGATTATATTAGTTCACAACTCCACCAACAATCCATTTGTGTCCCAGTTTTTCCACATTTCCTCCAAAATTTATTATTCATATGAATTCTTTAAGACTATAAATTACAGGTTACTCTATTAGGTACAAAAATTTCCTCTCTCTGGTATCCTCTATACCAAAAAAATCTAGTTCTAATTTCCATCTCTATGGTAATGATGAAGTAAACTTTACTATTAGGTTTTGAGAAAAAATTGCAAAGAAACCCAAATTTAATAGCTCCTTCCTATGATGGTTTCTTCCTCCAGTGATATAAAAATGTCATTTCAACTTGGTAAAATACTTAAGATAAATCGAGATAGATACTTGGTGATTAAATTGGAGGTCACATTGAACCAATGAATGAAGATAATCTGATCTCCCTGTAGGCAAGGAAGATCATACAGAAATAGGCTAAATACTTAAAAGACTTCCTGGTATTATGAAGTCAAAGCTGAATAAGTATACTCTTTAAGCAGTTATGACTTGTATAATTATATGCTTAATGAATACTTTCTGAACTTTAAAATGGACCATAATGGTTTTGGAATATATGTTAATGAATATTTGTACGACGTTAGCAGAACTTTGTGTCTATCACCCTAGGGCAGTCATACACAGATGAAAATTTGACTAAAAATAGTAAATTAAATTAAATTATTAATTATTAAATTATAGTATATTAAATATTAAATTAAATATTAAATATATTAAATAAATAGTAAATTATTAAAATAAAAATAATAAAATATGAATATAAAATATAAAAATAGTAAATAAAATATTCTCAGAACTGATTAAAATAGATAAAAACATTCAATTTTATTTATTTTTTTAGAAAAACACATTATATTACAGAACAATAATAAAGACTTCTAATACACATTCAATATTAGATTTGTAGAAATTGTTTTATCATCTGATGGAGTTTATGCAATGACTTAGGCCCAAGCGTAGAATCTAAAGGCTCCTATATGTAGCTTGCTCTTTTCCTTGTTGGAATGCAATCTCCTTGTGAGAAGAAGAACAATAAAAAACATTGTACAGTAACAACAACATTATATGATAAACAATCATGGTGGACTTGGCTCTTTTCAACAATGAAGTGATTCAAGGTAATTCCCATAATCATGTGATAGAAAGTGCCATTCACAACCAGAAAGAGAACTATGGAGATTGAATATGGATCACAGCATAGTATTTTTCACCTTTTTTTTGTTTGTTTGTTTTTGTTTTCTTGTTTTTTCCCCTTTTGATCTGATTTTTTTTTTTGCACAGCATGATGAATAAGGAAATATATTTAAAGGAATTGCATATGTTTAACCTAAATTGGATTGCTTGCAGTCTTGGGGGGGGGAAAGGGGGGAGGAAAGGGATAAAAAGTTGAAACACAAGGTTTTGCAAAAGTAAATGTTGAAAATTTTCTATGCATGTATTTGGAAAAATAAAGTACTATTAAAAAGGTTAAAAAGCTAATGTGTAGTATGCAAGTGGGCAATAATGTGCTGATTAAGAAACAGAGAGAAAATTTATAAGTCATTAACACTTATGGAAAAGGTGAGGTTTACTGTAGTAATTCAGAATTGTGGTAATGTCTTTAGATTCTGCAAATTTCTTTAAAAGTCTGGACTTAATGATTAATGAATTCATGCAAGGAAATAGTAAAAATAGCACAATACATTACATCAAGTTATGAAAATTTAGTGCTTACTTGAATGTCCAGCAAGACACAAGCTAGTGGCTAGAATTATACATTAGAAGCTCAGTAACTTTCACAGACAGATAAGAAATATCGCTACTACAAACACAACAACATATCCTGGAAAATTTAACCAATAAATTGAATGAACCAAATGGCTAGAATGAACAAAAATCACAGACATAATATTGATTCATAAGACTTAAGAGCAATTTTGTTTTTAATTTTACTTTTTTTTTTTTTTTTTTACTTTTTTTTTTTTTTTTTTTTTTTTGCTGAGGCAATTGGGGTTAAGTGGCTTGCCCAAGGTCACACAGTCAGGAAGTGTTAAGTGTCTGAGGCCAGATTTGAATTCAGGTCCTCCTGACCTCAGGGATGGTGCTCTATCCACTATACCAACTAGCTATCCCAAGAGCAATGCTTTTGATAGATGTTGTGATCACAAAAATTCGTATAATCCAAGATCTATGCAGTAAAAAATTTTCCAAGTGTGGAGACTTGACCAAGGAAAACAAATTCCTGGAAGAACAGAAAAAGGTGAATATATTTTCTATTATTCTGTCTGCCACAGGAAGTATCCTGAGAATATTGTAAGTGATTCACAAAGGATGATCTATCCCAACTCTCATCAAACTACATGAAAATTATTTTATTCATCTGTTAAAAATACAAAATAATTAAACATAAAGGAAAGATTATTGTTACAAGACAGTTTTATTCTAGACTTCTTTGACAAAAATGAGTAGATTAATAACAATAGACATTTGTATAAATCTTTAAGGTTTGGAAAACATCTCTTATCACAATCCTCTAAAACAGATCATTATTCAATTGTTTCAGTTGTGTATGACTCTTCATGACCCCATTTGGACTTTGTTAATAAACACACTATTTAATGGTTTGCCATTTATTTCTTTCTGTGGCTCATTTTACAGATGAGGAAAGTGAGGCAATTAGGGTTAAGTAACTTAGACAGGGTCACACAGCCAGTAAATATCTGAGGCCAGATTCCTGATTCCAGGATTGGTGCTATACTGCACAATCTAGCTTTTCACAAGGTAGATAGTAAAACAGAATCTTTTCCTAGACAATGTCTTCAGACCTTGAAAAAGTGATCAGTAACATTGTGGTGAACTTATTTAATAGGGCAAATATGGTTTCCTTAAAAAACACTTCATAAGGTCTAACCAACACATGGACTTTCAAGGAAATATGTAGCTCAACAACAACAACAAAAAGATTTAACCATAAACATATGCCACAAATATATGCCAACACACAATAAAAGATTAAATTATGAAGTAGTACCTCTCCTAGAGTCCTTTGAATTTACTTTACATGAGAACATATGGAAAACAAGTTAGAACTCTAACAACAAGGACAAAAAGAAGGGATGTTTTATTTGACTTAAAAAATACTAAAACTTAAAAATTCTTTCCTATAAGAAATGACAAAACAAATACTCAATCCAGTCAGAGGGCCAATATTTGCTTCCTTTTCCAAGACCTATAATTATAGGACTAAAATGTCCCCCTTTCCAAATACCCATAAAGTATTGAAGTATTCATAAATAATTATGATATCAGTAGCCTCTCAATACTAGGGGTGATTGTATCATATAATTAAAAGCTTAATTTGTTACCAGCCAATGCTCATGCCAATGATGACTCTTGATTATACTAGGTGTCAGATATGACTTACAAACAGTTTTATTCAGATCTTTATATATTCAAATGTATCTGTAATCTTAAAATTTTGATTTTTCTCTTCCAGAAATGTAACGTTTTTTATTTTTATTTTTTATTTTTTAATTTATTAATACTTTTGATATGCAAAACATATGTATGGGTAATTATTAAACATTAACCCTTACAAAGCTTTCTGTTACAAATTTTTCCCCCCTACTCCCCACCCCTCCCCTAGATGGCAGGATATCCACTACATGATAATTATATTAGAATACTTAAGAAATCGAATATATGTATAGTTATTGCATCATTTTTTGTGCAGGAGAAATCGTATATACAAGAAAGAATAATCCGATAAAGGAAATACAATGCAAGCAAACCTCTATAGAGAATATGAAAATGTTATGTTGTGGTCCACATTTCACATCCCTCTCTCTGGGTGTATATGGCTTTCTTCACCGAACAATTGGAACTGGTTTGAAGCATTTCATTGTTGAAGAGAGTCATGTCCCTTAGAACTGATCCTCATATAGTGTTGTTGTTGCCGTGTATAATGATCTCCTGGTTCTGCTCATTTCACTCAGCATCAGTTCATGCAAGTCTCTCCAGGCCTCTCTGAAATCGTCCTGCTGGTCGTTTCTTACAGAGCAATAATATTCCATAACGTTCATATACCATAATTTATTCAGCCATTCTCCAATTGATGGGCATCCATTCAATTTCCAGTTTCTAGCCACTACAAAAAGAGCTGCTACAAACATTCTTGCATATGTGGGGCCCTTTCCTTCTTTTATGATTTCTTTGGGATATAAGCCCAATAGAAACACTGCTGGGTCAAAGGGTATACACAGTTTGATAACTTTTTGAGCATAGTTCCAAATTGCTCTCCAGAATGGTTGGATCCATTCACAGTTCCACCAACAATGCATCAGTGTCTCAGTCTTCCCACATCCCCTCCAACATTCATCGTTATCTTTTCCTGTCATTTTAGCCAATCTGACAGGTGTGTAGTGGTACCTCAGAGTTGTCTTAATTTGCATTTCTCTGATCAATAGTGATTTTGGAGCACCTTTTTATATGATTATAAATAGTTTTAATTTCATCATCTGAAAATTGTCTGCTCATATCCTTTGACCATTTATCAATTGGAGAATGGCTTGAATTCTTATAAATATGAGACAATTCTCTATATATCTTAGAGATGAGGCCTTTATCAGAACCCTTAAATGTAAAGATGATTTCCCAATTTGATGCTTCCCTCCTAATCTTGTCTGCATTAGTTTTGTTAGTAGAGAAACTTTTTAACTTAATATAATCAAAATTATCTATCTGGTGTTCAATTAAGAGTTCTAGATCTTCTTTGGGCATAAATTTATTCCATCTCCACAGGTTTGAGAGGTAAACTATCCTGTGTTCCTCTAATTTGGTTATAATATCACTCTTTATATCTAGATCATGAACCCATTTAGATCTTATCTTGGTGTGCGGTGTTAGGTGTGGGTCCAGCCTTAATTTCTTCCACACTAGTTTCCAATTTTCCCAGCAGTTTTTGCCGAATAGTGAGTACTTATCCCACAAGCTGGGGTCTTTGGGTTTATCAAACACTAAATTGCTAACGTTATTACCTAGCTTGTCCTGATATCCTATCCCATGCCACTGATCGACTGCTCTGTTTCTCAGCCAGTACCAAATGTTTTTGATGACTGCTGCTTTATAATATAGTTTTAGATCTGGTACAGCAAGTCCACCATCATCAGCCTTTTCTTTCATTAATTCTCCTGACCTTTTGTTCTTCCAAATGAACTTTGCTACTATTTTTTCTAGATCTGTAAAATAATTTCTTGGGAGTTTGATTGGTATGGCACTAAATAAGTAGATTAGTTTGGGTAGTATTGTCATTTTTATTAAATTTGCTCTGCCTATCCATGAGCACTTAATGTTTTTCCAATTGACTAGGTCTGATTTTATTTGTGTGGAAAGTGTTTTGTAGTTTAGTTCATATAGTTTCTGACATTTTCTTGGCAGATAGATTCCCAAATATTTTATGCTATCATCCGTTATTCTGAATGGAATTTCTTTTTCTATCTCTTGCTGCTGAACTTTGTTGGTAATATATAAAAATGCTGATGATTTATGTGGATTTATTTTGAATCATGCAACTTTACTAAAGTTGTGAATTGTTTCTAGTAGTTTTTTAGTTGAGTCTCTAGGGTTCTCTAAGTATACCATCATGTCATCTGCAAAGAGTGATAATTTGGTTTCTTCATTACCTACTCTAATTCCTTTTATCTCTTTTTCTTCTCTTATTGCCAAAGCTAACATCAGAAATGTAAGTTAAAACCAATGCATGTCTGTCCATTATATATGATTACTCTAGAATATTTGCTGCCATAAATTTGCCACAGCAGGTCTTTCCTTACTTTCTCCCAATACCCTAAAGAAACCAATGGAATACTTATTTATTTATTTATTTTTTTAAATCCCCACCAATGTGACTAACCAATTTTCTTTTCTTATAATATATTTCAAGCAATGTAAGAGACAGATGAGCACTTAGTTTAGCATATAGTTCTCATGCTTAAAATTTTCCTTGAAATTCATATATCATATCCTATATATTTCTTTTTTTTTATTAAAGCTTTTTATTTACAAAACATATGCATAGGTAGTTTTTCAACATTGACCCTTGCAAAACCTATTCCAAATTTTGCCCTCCTTCCTCCAACCCTCTACCCCAGATGGCAGGTAGTACAATACATGTTAAATATGTTACAATATATGTTAAGTCCAATATATGTATACATAATTATATAGTTATCTTGCTGCACAAGAGAAATCAGCTCAAGAAGAAAAAAAAACTGAGAAAGAAAACAAAATGCAAGCAAACAGCAACAGAAAGAGTGAAAATGCTATGTTGTGGTTCACAGACCTCTCTCTGGGTGTAGATGGCTGTCTCTTCATCACTAAACAATTGGAACTGGTTTGAATCATCTCATTGTTGAAGAGAGCCACTTCCATCAGAATTGATTATCATATAGTCTTGTTGTCAGGTATGATGATCTTCTGGTTCTGCTCATTTCATCAGTTCATGTAAGTCTCTCTTAGCCTCTCTGAAATCATCCTGCTGGTCATTTCTTACAGAACAAAAATATTCCATAACATTCATATACCATAATTTATTCAGCCATTCTCCAACTAATGGGCATCCATTCAGTTTTCAGTTTCTTACCACTACAAAAAGGGCTACCACAAACTTTTTTACACACGTAGGTCCCTTTCCCTTCTTTAAGATCTCTATGGGATATAAACCCAGTAATAACACTGCTGAGTCAAAGGGTATGCACCATTTGATAACTTTTTGAGCATAGTTCCAAATTGCTCTCCAGAATGGTTTGATCCATTCACAGTTCCACCAACAATGTATCAGTATCTCAGTTTTCCCACATCCCTTCCAATATTCATCATTATCTTTTGCTGTCATCTTAGACAATCTGATAAGTGTGTAGTGGTACCTAAGAGTTGTCTTAATTTGCAGTTCTCTGATCAATAGGGATTTGGAGCACATTTTCATTTGACTAGAAATAATTTTAATTTTTTCATCTGAAAATTGTTCATATGCTTTGACTATTTATTGATTGAAGAATGGCTTGAATTCTTATAAATTTGAGTCAATTCTCTATGTATTTTAGAAATGAGGCCTTTATCAGAACCCTTAAATATAAAATTGATTTCCCAATTTATTGCTTCCCTTCTGATCTTGTCTGCATTAGTTTTGTTTGTATAAAACCTTTTTAACTTAATATAATCAAATTTATCTATCTGGTGTTTAATTATGAGTTCCAGTTTTTCTTTGGACACAAATTCTTTCTTTCTCCACAGATCTGAGAGGTAAATTATCCTATGTTCTTCTAAGTTGCTTATAATATCACTCTTTATGTCTACATCATGAATCCATTTAGATATTATCTGAATATATGGTGTTAGGTGTGGGTCAGTCCCTAATTTCTTCCAAATTTATTTCCAATTTTCCCATCAGTTTTTGTCAAATAATGAGTTATTATTCCAAAGCTGGGGTCTTTGGGTTTGTCAAATACAAGATTGCTATAGTTATTGCCTATTTTGTCCTGTGATACTATCCTATTAGATTGATCAACTACTCTAGTTCATAGACAGTATCAAATAGTTTTGATGACTGCTGCTTTATAATATATTTTTAGATCTAGCACAGCTAGACCACCTTCATCAGCATTTTTTTTTCATTAATTCCCTTGAAATTCTTGATCTTTTGTTCTGCCAGATGCACATTGCTGCTATTTTTTCTAGATCTATAAAATAATTTCTTGGGAATTTGATTGGTATGGCACTAAATAAGTAGATTAATTTAATAGTAGTGTCATTTTTATTATATTCTCTCAGCCTACCCATGAGCACTTGATTTCCAACTGATTAGGTATGACTTTATTTGTATGGAAAGTGTTTTGTAGTTTTGTTCCTATAGTTCATGACTTTCCCTTGGCATATAGATTCCTAAATATTTTATACTATTGACAGTTTTTTGAATGGAATTTCTTTTTGTATCTCTTGCTGCTGAACTTTGTTGGTAAAATATAAAAATGCTGATGATTTATGTGGATTTATTTTGTATCCTTCAACTTTGTTAAAGTTGTGAATTGTTTCTAGTAGTTTTTTAGATGATTTTCTAGGGTTCTCTAAGTATACTTAGTGATAATTTGGTTTCCTCAGTACCTAATTCCTTTAATCTTATTTTATTTTTTATTTTATTTTTTGTTCTCTTATTGCCAGAGCTAACATTTCTAATATAATATACAATATTGAATAATAATGGTGATAGTGGGTAGCGTTCTTTCACTCCTGATCTTATTAGGAATGGTTCTAGTTTATTTCCTTTATATATGATTCTTGCTGATGGTTTTAAACAGATGCCACTGATCATTTTAAGGAAAACTTCATTCCTATACTCTCTAGTGTTTTAATAGGAATGGGTGTTGGATTTTATCAAATGCTTTTTCTGCATCTATTGAGATAATCATATGATTTTTGTTAGTTTAGTTATTTTTATAGATGATTATGCTGATAGTTTTTTTTTTTTTTTAATATTGAAGAAGCCCTGCATTTCTGCTACAAATCCTACTTAGTCATAGTGTATTATCCTGGGGATGACTTTCTGTAATCTCACTGCTAATATTTTATTTAAGATTTTTGCATCAATTTCGATTAGGGAAATTGGTCTATAAATTCCTTTCTCTGTTTTCACTCTACCTGGTTTACCTATCAGCACCATATCTGTGTCATAAAAGGAATTTGGTAGGACTCCTTTCCCTATTTTTTCAAATAGTTTATAGAGTATTGGAATCCATTGTTCTTTGAATGTTTGGCAGAATTCACATGCAAATCCTTCTGGCCCTGGAGATTTTTTCTCAGGGAATTGATTAATACCTTATTCTATTTCTTTTTTAAAAATGGGGCTATTTAAATAATTCATTTCTTCTTCTGTTAACCTGGGCATTCTATATTTCTGTAGATATTCCTCCATTTCATTTGCATTATGAAATTCATGAGTGTATAGTTGTGCAAAATAATTCCTAATTATTGCTCTAATTTCCTCTTGATTGGTAGAAAGTTCTTCCTTTTCATTTATGAGACTAACAATTACATTTTCTTCTTTCCTTTTTCTAATCAAATTAACTAAAGGCTTATATATGTTGTTGGTTTTTTCATAAAACCAACCCTTAGTTTTATTTATTAATTCAATTGTTTTCTTATTTTCAATTTTATTAATCTCTCCTTTTATTTTCAGAATTTCAAATTTGGTATTTAATGGAGGGTTTTTGATTTCTTCTTTTTTCTAGCTTTTTTAGTTATAAGCCCAATTCATTGATCTTATCTTTCTCTATTTTATGCAAATAAGCATCTAGAGATAAATTTTATATATAACCACTTTGGCTATATACCACAAATTTTTCATGTTTCCTCATTATTTTCATTCTTCTGGATGAAATTATTGATTGTGCTTATGATTTGCTGTTTCACCCATTCATTCTTTAGCATTAAATTATTTAATTTTCAATTAACTTTTGGTCTATTTCCTCCTGGCCTTACATTCCATATAATTTTTATTGAATAATGATCTGAAAAAAATGCATTTGCTATTTCTTCCTTTCTGCATTTGATTTTAAAGTTTTTATGCCCTAACACATAGTCAATTTTTGTATAAATTCCATAAACTGCTGAGAAAAAAGTAAACTCCTTTCTAACTCCATTCAATTTTCTCCAAAAATCTATCATACCTAACTTTTCTAACATTTAGTTTACCTCCTTAACTTCTTTCTTATTTATTTTGTGGTTTGATTTATCTATTTCTGAGAGAACAAGATTGAAATCCTCACTAGAATAGTTTTGCTGTCTGTTTCTTCTAGCATCTATCTTAACTTCTCTAGGAATTTGGATGCTATATCATTTGGTGCACACATGTTTAGTATTGATATTGCTTCATTATCTATGGTACCTTTTAGTAAAATAGTTTCCTTCCTTATCTCTTTTAATTAGAGCTATCTTTGCTTTTACTTGATCTGAAATCAGGATTACCCTTGCTTTTTTGTTGTTGTTGTTGTTCATCTGAAAAGCATAATAGATCCTGCTCCATTCCTTTACCTTCACTCTATATGTATCACTATGCTTTAGATATGTTTCTTGTAAACAACGTATTGTAAGATTCTGGCTTTTAATTCAGTCTGCTATCTGCTTTTATTTTATGGGAGCTTTCATCCCATTAACATTCACAGTTAAAATAACTAATTCTGTATTTTCTGCCATGTTATTTACCCAAAGTTATATTTTTCTCTCTCCTTTCTCCCTTCCCTGCTCCCTAGTATTTTGTTTTTGATGACAACCTCCCTCAAACAGTCCTCTCCCTTTAGAGCCCCTTCCCATTTTTAATGCCCTTTTCCTAATTTTTCTATTTTCCCTTCTATTAGTCTTTCCCTTACACTTCCCCCTTTCCTTCCCACTTCCCTATAAAGTGAGACAAGTTTCTCTTTGAAGCCAAAAATGTCTGATATTCTCTCTTAGAGCCAAATCTGATGAGAGTAAGATTCACACAATGTTCATTGCCTTCCCTTCTTTCCCTCAATTATAATAGGTTTTCTTTGCCTCTTAATTTGATTTTACTTTATTTTTACCTCCTTTTTTACCTTATTTTACCTCCCTTTTCCTCTTTTTCCAGTATTATCCCCTTTTCACTTCTAGTTTCTTCTGCATATTATCAAAATAAAATCAAATTATACCCATATTCTCTAAGTATATCCATAATAGAAATCTAGTTCTCAAGAGTTCTTTCTTTTTTACCTTTTTATATTTCTCTTGAGTTCTGTGTTTGGAGGTCAAATTTTTTGTTCAGATCTGATCTTTTTATTAGAAGTAGGTGAAATTCACCTATAATCATTGAATGTCCATCTTTTTCCCTGAAAGGTAATGCTCATTTTAGCTGATAGGTTATTCTTGGTTGTAATCCAAGTTCTTTGGCCTTTCAGAATATCAGATTCCAGGCCCTTTGATCCTTTAATGTTGAAGCTGCTAGGTCCTGGGTAATCCTAATTGTTTCTCCTCCATATTTGAGGAGAATTTCTCCATTTCTCCATTTTTTTTTTCCCCCTGGCTGCTTGTAATATCTTTTCCCTGGTGTGATATTTCTAAAATTTAGCCACGATATTCCTTGGGGATTTAATTTTGAGGTATTAGGTGATCAGTAAATTCTTTTCATAGCTAATTTACCTTCTTATTCTAAGACATCAGGGCAATTCTCTTTGATGGTTTCCTGTAAGATAGTGTCTAGATTCTTTTGTTGTTGTTGTTGTTGTTATAGCTTTCAGGAAGTCCACTAATCTTTAGATTGTCTCTCCTAGATCTATTTTCCAGGTCAGTTGTTTTTCCTAGGAGATATTTCATATTTTCTTCTATTTTTTATTTTTTGTTTTTATTTGACTGATTCTTGAAGTCTTATTGAGTCATTCACTTCCATTTGTTCAATTCTAATTTTTAGTGTATTATTTTTTTCAGTTACCTTTTTTAGCTTCTTTTGTAACTGGCCAATTGAATTTTTTTGTTCATTGAATTCTTTTTCCATTTTTTCCCATTCCTTCTTTCAATGATCTCATTTCATTTCCCCATTTTTCTTCTAACTCTCTTTTAAGATTCTTTATGCAATCTTTCAGGAAAGTCTTGTGAAATGGGGACCAGCTCATGTCTCCCTTTAGGGCTTCATTTGGAGTTGATTTGTCCTTACGAACCTCAAGATTTGAGGTCTGTTCTCTTTCTCCATAAAAACTGTCTATGGTAAGAGTTATTTTTTTTAAAATTCATTCTTTTAGGTTGAGGTCTATTCAAAGCAGAGACAGTTGCTTTATTTCTTCTGGGGCAGTTTTGTTAATTGATTTCCATTGCTGGATAATTGCAGCTAGGTCCAGAGTTTTTCCAAGTTCAGTGGTTTACAATTTACCTTTTACAAAAGACAAATCTGCCAAACCACTTGCTTGCAACCAAGACAGAGTGGCCTAAAAGGCTCACACAAGATTCCCAGGTGCTTGTAAACTGCAACACACTGACTCCTGGTCCTGGCTCTCTGCCCTGGTCTCCCTGTGCTACAGTCTGGGCTTGACAGACTTTCCCCCTGCCTGATTGAAATAGATCTGTTCTGAAGTTCTTCTAAGGTAACTTCTAGAAATATGTTATACTCTAGCTACTTGTTGGTGCTTTGACTCCAAAACCAGTTTAGAGGCTTAATCTGCTATTGCTTTGAGAGAAGGTCAGAGGAGGTCACAGACAGTCATATTTGCTTTCCTCCATCTTAGCTCATGCTATATATTTCTGATAAACGATTAATAGTTTTGGTAACAAATTAGGAGAGTTTGCTTTTGGAAAATCTGGAACTTTGGCTATTTAGGTTTTGGATGAATTCAGGGCTGAGCTACCGGAAAGAAAAGACCAAAATGTAACAGCAGATACTTTAAACTCCAAAGAAGAAGTTCTAAAGATTTCTCTAAAATTCTGAAAGAAATGCCTGATAGAATTGGCACTTTTTATTGATACACATGTCATACAAAATATGGATATTTTAGATGTGGTATATAATGTGATATATGCTTAATTTTGGTACTAATTGTTTACTAGAAACAAACAGAATTTTTTATTTTGTCATATCATGCAAGGTAAAATAACTGTAGGTCTAGGCAGAGTAAATGCAGTGCAGAGGAAAGTGTGTGAGGGAATGGGATAATTAGGAGCACAGCAGTATCTTATGACTATGCTCTCCACTCTCTCTTTCCTATGTCTGCCTTCTTGAGAATCTTCACTGGAAAACCCAGACTGGAACCTAGGAAAGGAATAGTGACTTTCAGACTTCAGCAGAGAGGAGGCATGTTATCCTGTTAGCACTGGAGACCAAACTCTAACCAGTTATACTAGTTGTAACTGTGCTATTTAGCAGTGCTAAAATATCAGCTTAGTAGAGCATTACTGACATAACTGGTACCCTCAAACAATAGATACTACAGTATTCCTAGATAGAAATCAAGCCTAAAAGTTAAGATTTGTAAGATTTACTGGAACCATGCATGTCTATTTTGTTAGATAAGAGATTGAGAACCAACTTACATTTTAAAAAAATTAAAATTATTTTAATAAATACCTTTTTACTGCTACTTTGATTTCCAGATCCACTATTAGCTTCTTCCTTTTATCATCTTGCTTTGTTTGGAGATTACCTGCCATTTCTCATGGGCTTCCAAAGTTTCAGCTTCCTAACTAGGTAAAGCTTTATGAATGGCTTTAATTTCCCCCTTGGTTAGTCCTGTAAAACTTTCAGAAACAACTTGAGCTTTCTCATTTGTTTATTTGCTTTTTACTGACTCTAAAACTAATCAGTCTGACTAACCTGAGGATTTATCTGTGTATGTGTTCAGCAATTCCAGTTGTGCACAAAGGAAGGTAGGAAGATAGTTCACAGAACCAAAGAATTAGAAGTTTAGTGTTGGAAGGAAATGTAAAGGCCATCTAGATCCTAGACCAATCCAATCATTTTACAAATGGAAAAAAAAAAGCAAAACCAAACAAACTGAGGCACCCGAAGGGGAGGCTTCAATCTACTAACTCCATATACAGCACACTTTTTCATCACTATGCTGATGACTCTATGCAATAGCTTCATTACTTAAGTGGATTAATTAATTCTCAGTTCATCAGATAATTACATTTCACAGCCATCAGAATTAATGTTGGAATAAATCTAAGTAGTTGTAGAAAAAGATTCAGAAAGTTCAAACTGATAAGTTCTTACTATATTCCTAGTCCAGTTGTTTTAACCTTTGTCCCTACTCAAACTCATCATGATAGCTATAAACAACTTCAATAATTTACTATTTAAAATTTCATCTCTGACCTTTGATTCATAAGTACTGAAATGACTTAGTATTAAGGACCTAGACCTTGAATCATCAAATGAAAAATGTTTTATTTTTTAGCATCTTAAGTGAAAATTCTGAGACTGATAATGGGCTATACTATGTGACACATTTCACAAAGCAGGTTTTGGTAGCTTTGAATTTTGATCTCTATCCAAATTGTTATATTTAATGACCCTATATTCTAGCAAAACTCTGCTAGAATAAAGAAATGTAAAATATACAGTCAGTCATTACTTTACACCTCACTCTTGACCTAGAAAGCAGTGATTTATTCTTGTGTCCCTTATTAATTA
Source organism: Myrmecobius fasciatus (assembly GCA_023553655.1). Classification (NCBI taxonomy): domain Eukaryota; kingdom Metazoa; phylum Chordata; class Mammalia; order Dasyuromorphia; family Myrmecobiidae; genus Myrmecobius; species Myrmecobius fasciatus. The sequence goes on along the minus strand of JAJPUD010005103.1, from coordinate 36,790 downwards.
TAAAATTATAAAAGAATTGACTTCATGACTGTGTAATAAATGTTTATTATCACTTTTTAAAAATGACCTAAAGTTCAAAAAATGAATCTCTTCTCCAGATATGCTTGATACCTATTCAAAAATGTGATTATCATGGTTATCACTGAAGCACTGTAAAAACTGCAATTTTGACTTCTGCAAAAATAGTTTGCTAAGTAGTTATGCTGACTGAGTCACTGTATTAATTAAGTTGTGGTTTGTTTGCTTTGACCCTTATAGTATGTTAATTCCCAGGAAACTCTCTACCATTCCCTCTATGTATCTATACAGATAACAGCTTAACAACTCACCTCCAAGTTAAAGTTTTAGCAATTTTCCTGTGTTACAGAGAGAAATGCAACATAATATATATCAAAGAAAGAATGCAAACCCCTTTGAAATTGTCTAACTTTTAGAAAGATTTCAAATAAAATTTCTTATAAAAATTTTTGCATTGAAGATGAATTCATATATAGGACCAGATATACTTTAACTAAATGGACTCAAAACTAGTCAGAGTGGTTGAATTCAAAGAGTAAATGTTCAATTTCAACAAGGAAGGAAACTTCAGGTGTGTTAACATTTTATCAATGACCTGGATAAACATATAGTTGTTGCTGACATTTGTTAAGAAGTATCATTCTTGACAAATCTGTAGATGACATAAATGTGGAAAGAATAGCTAACACATGGATAATAGAATCAGGATCCAAAAGGTTTTTGCCAGGTTAAAGCTTTTCAATAAATCTAAGGAAATAAAATTCACTTAAAAGGAATGTAAAGTCTCACACTTGGGTACAATCAGCTTTGCAAATACAACTTGAGGGAGGCATAAAATGTATTGTTCTGAGAAAAATATTTGGGATTTTCAGTGGTGTGAAAATTTGACGTATGGTAGGGAAATAGCTAATGTGATCTTGGACTACATTAAAAGAGGTGGAGCTTTAATCTCTATTCTGCACTTATTATGTATAGTATTCTTTTCTGGGCACCACAATTTAGGAATTAAATTGCTAAACTGGAAAGAGGCCAGAGGAGGACAGGTGGTCTAGTGAAGGTCTTTGAGTCAATGTCACATTGTTTGAAGAAATTATTCTTTGCTGGAAAGGACGTGATAGCTGTTTCGTGTTTGAATCTTTTTGTATCCCCAATGCTTAGCAAATAATTGGTGCTTAATAAATGTTTATGGATTGATTGAAGGACTGCTATGTAGATAAGGGATTGGACTTGCTCACCCTAGAGGGAAGAAACAGCAGTAGAAAAATAGAGTAGGCTGCCACTACAGTTGATGTGTCCTCTTTAGGAGCTGGTGAATTACCCATCCTTACAGGTCTTTCAAGTAGAGCCTGGAAAAACACTTGTCAGTATATAGTAGTGAGGATTCCTTTAGGAAAGGAATTCTTAACCTGGGATTGAGGGACTCCTGAGGAATCTGTGGAGAGATTGCAGGAGGTCTGCAAACTAATTTTTAAAATTTTAATTTAATTTAGTTGATTTCCTTCATCATCTTATATATTTTATACATTTAAGTATTATTATGAGAAGAGGTCCTTAGACTTCATCAGACTGCCAAAGTGGTTCATGATATAACAATTGTTAAGAATCTCTATTTTAAAGTTTGAGTTAGATTGGATAGCTGCTGAGGTCTGTTCCAACTCTCAACATGTTTGATTCCATGATTTTGTCTTTGTGACTCTAAGCCTGTCCCACTTTTCACTGTTCCCCATTGCTACTCTTGTGAGTTATACTAGGAGACTAACCTGAATATATTTTAAAGGGAATCATTGGGCTGGATAAATTACAGACCCTAAACTGACTAATTCTTCACAACATTGTAGTACCATAGAATTTTACAGCTCTTACCTGATGTGTGCTTTGCTAAAATTGCATAGAATTTTATAGATCAAACTAAAATGTCTTTTAGCTCTGTAAGTTATCTGATTGCATTTTCTAAAACAAATAGGTTCATTATTGTCTCTTCATCCTGTAAAACCTCTTCCATGAAGTCTTTTTTGATTGCTTCAGTCAGCAATGACTTTTGTTTTGTCAACATTATAAAGCACTTTTCATATATGGGCTTAAAAAGAAATTTAGATCTTTTTTTATGGCTTGTCATTTAATTGCTTTGGGAAACAACTGGTGAAATACTAATTCAGCCAGTGTGATGGGAACCTTTTTTTTTTTTTTTTTCTTTTTGCTGAGGCAATTGAGGTTAAGTGACTTGCCAGGGTCACACAGCTAGGGAATGTTAAGTGTCTGAGACCAGATTTGAACTCAGGTCTTCCTGACTTCAGGGCTGATGCTCTATCCACTGCACAACCTAGCTGCCCTCAGATAGGAACCTTTTCTACAACTTAAAGTCTTAGATAGCAACTTGGAGTGCCATGATATTTAGTAACCAATCCAGTGTTACCAGGCCATTATATGTTGGAGATAGGACTTAAAAATAGGTCTGCTGACTTTGAAGGCTGGTTCTTTGTCCATTATGTCATGCCACATAACATATATTATGCCCTTTTAATCACATTTTTATATTATTATCTCAATGGCACTTTTGAAATGTAGAAAAATATAGATGATAGTACCTAGTGAATGAATGAATGCAGGACCTATGGAAGAAGATGATCAAAAATTGCCCAGAATGGAAAGGGATGGAAATTGCATTGAGAAGGCAAGCATTTATATGAATGAGATCTCAAATGCAGTGAATAATTAACATTCTAAAAATAAACAAGTAATGATCATGTGAAATTCATCTCTTGAACTATAAATTTCCTGATAGAGAACTGCACTTATGAGTATACTTTGTATGTCCCCTAAAATTCTCTGTATGAAGTGGATGATTAATATTTCCTGAGTTGAATTAACCATGAATATTTCCCTTCATAAAATCCTTAAAATATCTCATAGGAAATCTTCTTTTTCTGCTAGATATGCTTTGCTTTGTCTCCTCTTTTTTATGAGTCAGGAATAAGGTGAATTGAATTTGGAAAAATTACAAAGAGACCAGAGCTGCAACTTGAAGGTGGTGGTTGAGGTGTAATTGAAGATTTTTCTTAGTGCAATGACTGTAACATACTGGGTAATGCTTCTTCTGTTGGTCACAATTTTCCATAAATTTATACACTCCCATTCTCTGCTCTTTCTCCTTTTTTTTTTGCTCAAGGCAAACAAAACAAAACAAAATAAAAAAAAACACTCTAGTTTTGTTCTTACTTGAAATTAAGCATAGATTTAAGTTTAGGGCTAGATGGTCTTGTTTACACATCCTTTTTTTTGATAAATATTTCTCCATTTTGCCCTCTGATGTTAATTCTTTTGAACATTTATTATTGTGCAGGAAACTTGCCTATATGGCAATAAGTGCATATTGTATTTCCATGATCCTATAACATCTGGTCTGTTTAAGTCAAATTTTGATTGACTTGATTGATGAAAGTGACTGAATCTTTTGGAATTATGTACTCATGACTATAGAGACAGAATGAATATGCAAACATGCTTTATGTTTTTTTTTCTTCAGATTCTCACCATGTTTTAGAGGCTCTTAGATTTGTGTACAGGACATTTGAATAACAGCTCCTGAGAAGGTCAATTAAACAGAGGGAAAATGGTCAACAGCTGCCAAAATCAGGCTGTTTTTCATTCCTCCCCTCCTTTGACTCTACCTCACCTCTAATGTGGCCTCAGGAGAGACTAAGGCAAGTTTTGATCAGAAAGAGAAGTAAAGCAAACAAGGGGAAAATAGTCTAATGGTGTTGTAAGCAGGGAACAGAGATAGAAGGGAATCTGGAAGGAAATAAAAACATTCTGGAAGACTGCCATTAACTTGTGCCAGCTTCTTCATGAGGACAGTCAGTGTCCCTTCACATATGTGAGTACATAGGGCAAGAGAAAAATAACAGGATAGGGAAGAGCTATAATTATACTCTAGACACAGGCAAATGAAAGAGACTCACTTTAACTATCCTACAGGTTTGATTAATTGCTTGATTATTGCAGAAGATAGAAGAGAGAGAACCAGCCTGTGATTTTAATAGAGAAAAGGGGATGGCTGTATTCTTCTTAGTGGGGCAAAAGTGATGCACTAAAAAAGTAACTGTTTGAGATTTTACTGATAGTAAATACTCTAGAATTTACTATACTAGATAGTAAAATCAATACTCCTGATAACTGGTGATATGAAAACCTTGAGTTTTCCTTGACTGCTAGCAGTTGTACTGACCTATTTAGTAGTTAAAGAATTTTCATTTTGTGTATTACTTTCCTTTCTATAGTTGTTTTGGAAACCAAATTATTAAATTTCGATCGCTATTCAATTCCACTATGCTATCTCCTCAATAACCTAATACCCTTGCATTGACATTATATAATGAGAGATTAAAATGTGTTCTTTATTTCCTATTAAGTTGGATAAACATTTCTATTTTTATTCTTATTGCTTTATTCACTTTTAACCTGTATGATCTGGAAGCTATTCATTCAATTGCTCTATGGCTCAGTTTCCTCATCTGTAAAAAAAAATATTGATTTTTATCAGGTAATCTTAAAGTCCCTTCTAAATCTACATCCTGTGAAACAATTACTGAATTAACTCCTGTTGCTCAGGGATCAATTAGTTAAAGTCAATTAGAGAAATGAATCTTTGCACAGTACTTTGATACCAAAAATTTACTAACAAAAACTGATACTGACCATATGGTTCTGGATGTCATATGGTTAGATATTTGTGTGTCCAGATTTGTTCTCTTTTGTTTCAGAATGTTAGCCTCCTACCTAACTTTGGATATCCATTCCTTAGATCATGGTACTGGTCACAAATACCAGACAATGTATGAAGTGTTAGGGAACACAATGATAAATATGAAATAATCCCCGACATCAAGGAAATCATTATATTCCAGGGGAAAGAGGCACAATGTATATACACAGATATAAATATAAAGTTATTTACATAATAATATAGCATAATTCAGAGAGGGAGGCACAGAGGGAGATAGGAGGAGAGAAAGAGAGATGAAAGAAACAGAAAAACAGACAGGGACAGAGACAGAGACACATATATAGAAAAAGATAGTGACAAACAGAGAGAGACAAAGAGAGAGACAGAGAGATGCTGAGAGAGGGGGGGGGGAGGGAAGGAGGGATAGAGAGAGGGAGAGAGGGAGATATCAGTTAGTTGGGAGGATCAGGAAAGGTGGGCTATGGCACCTGAACTATGTTTGAATGAAGCAACAGATTATTAGAAGTTGTGGCGAGGAAGTATATTTTAGAACCTGGGATATATACCCAACTTCTGCAAAGGCACTTAGGGAGCAGCTTCCAATATTCCTGTTTTATTGAAAAGAAAAGTATCTGAAGGTGAGTGAAATAAAATTAGAAAGGTAGATATTAAGTACAATAGATAACAGCTCAAATATAAACTTTATTGATAATAAATAAGTAGTGATATCATACATGAAGCAAAGAACAAATACTTTTCAACTTTGGAAGTAATCATTATTTGAACATCTCTAAAAGAACAGTATTTAGTAGTACAAATGGCAAAGAAGTTAAATATTTACATCATGCACAACAATCACCTACTATTTTTTGTCATTCTCTGCTATTGTATCCTTTTTTTTTATTAGATGTATCATTTGGTTACCTGATTTTTTTCTCCTCCCATAGATTCTTCACTTGTCCTGTTAATATCACAAAGATGTATTATAGATTATTTTAATTTGCTATTCAAGTGATAAAGCCATGAAGAAGAAAAAAAAAGGGAAAAAGAAAACATTTAACTTCAAAAGAACATACTTTGTTGCCAGACAAGAAGATAATATTTGATCACTTACTACTGTTAAGAAATTCTTGTGTTGTGTCTGCAATCTCTTTGAGTGCCTACCAACTCAGAAATGAATGGGTATTATTTTACTATAATAGTAGGTGTGTTCAACTCAAAGGGACATGTTTTATTTGCCCCACCTTGTGAATAGCCATCTTGAACCGTGCAGAGCTGGAAAATTACTATGCCAGAAGATCCCATTTCAGAGAAAGAGAGCATTTTAAGGAGTGACAGTCTGACATTACATCAGTAAGAATGGGCAGTCTTGATGTCCCATTTCAGAAAGAGCTAAGAAATAGTCAAATCTTTCTCAGTGGTGAAAAAGCCAATATTTATTGGATGTTGGACTGCCCTTTCTACTTTCAGAATGTGCAAGCTTTGAAGACTTTATTAATCAATGATAAAATAGGTAATTTAAAAAATGAATGTATTTAACTTATTTCAATATAAGCAAATCATTTTTAAAATAGAGTTCATAAAAATGTCTTGTTGAAAAACCAATGATAAATACAAAGCAGTGTTTTAAAAGTTTCAGCAGCTGTATGCTAATGGAAGAGGTGTGTGAAGAGCTGGGAGTGGACATTTCCAATTATTCTTTCAGAGATACAGTGAGATGAGTGACAGGAATTAGTGGTTAGTGTGCCAAGTGGAGGCCAATTAGTGAAGTGAAATGAGCCTAAGAATTTGCCTGGCTTAGAAACTATTTATCCACAAGTTGATTGTCTGAGTTGAAAGATGGAGGGTATGAGAGGGAAACTAGATGAGGAGAATTATTATACGTTTGAGCTATAGGATTTTTTAAAAAGTTTAAATGTTTAAAAAAATATCAAAAATTTTAACTTAAAATGACTAAAATGTGAGAACTATTAAGATTAATGAACTCAGAATAGTATTTCATTATATATGTTTATGCAGATTGAAGAAGCAAAATAACCTTTAAACTTAAATTCCAAATCTACAAGTTTAAAGAGAAATAATGTGAGTAATAGATACTCATCTTAGTTTGTTTTTTTTTCTTCTTAGTGCTAGAGAATAACAGTTCAAAGGGATGTATATTTAGGAATTAAATACAATTATAATTGCTTTTGGCAGGGGTGTGAAAAAACTCATACTGTTTCTTATGAGATGAAAATCAACTCTCTGACTTAGTTTTCTTTGCTAGGTTTATATGAGAATTTGGTAAGGCAAACATTTATAGTATACATTATAAGGTTTAGGTTAAGTTGTATTCTTAATAATCTGGACAGAAATATTATAGTTTCTGAGGGAAATTGCAATAAAACAAGAAAATGGGATCTAATTCCAATATCTTGTGGTCAGGACTTACCACAAACTGGCAGTATTTAATGTATACCAAGTGGTCATGAGCTACTAAAGTACTAATGAACTAATTAGTAGGGATATTATACTGATTGTTAAGATGAAGGTTTTTTAAGTGTCTTCAGCTTCATTTGCTGGACAATTAGTGATGTAATATAACATTCTCCTTTACTTTAGCTGGAGATTTTGAATGCTCTGTGCAACCAATACTTGGCAAACAGCCAGAATATTTATAAATCTCAGTTAAATTACTTTATTTGATCATGCTTCCCTAGGAAAAATGAATCAAAGCTACTGCTTTAGCAATCTATAACTCATGAAGAATTAACAACTATCCCTTAATTTCCCATATTCACATCTATATTTCTATACCTTGTATTTCACTACAAAATTATTATGCAAACATTGGGACTGGTCTAATTATTAAACCTGGGAGTGAATACGAAGCTGTGTCTGACATTTAATTCCATTACTGATGTTTGAGTGATGTCTGAAGTTTCCTATTTCAGAGTGACATTTTTTCTTTGCATTAATACATAGCATAGATATTAGTTAAGTTTCAATAAATTGAAACACTAAAGAAAAACCCCAAAGTTAAGGTTACAAAATCTGGACTTTCTTCTTTCTTTGAATTCACAAAAAAGACCAAATCAGAAAAAAAGTTAAAAAAAAGTTAGAATGGGGTTATATACAAGAATCTTTGCAGTAGTGGGGTCATAGATAAAGTTATGATATACCTAGATAAGTTTGACAATGAGCATGCCCTTTCTCCTCAGTTCCTACAATTTCACTGACTAACAGAGCTATTATAAATCAACATTGACCAGTAATTGAGTGTGTATCTACTGTATAAAAAGCACTATGCTACACTCAGGATAGACAAAATGAAAATTCAGATAATCTGGACCATTGAGGAATTTATACTTTAATTTAGAGGTAGATATATTGTAATTCCTTGTGCACAAAAGATCCTGAGTAAGTGTTGTGCTATATTCTACAAACAGATTATGTTACATGATAATTACATGATTACAAACATAATATACTATAAATATCCATGTTATATTCATACAATAACTGTAATGAAGAATGGAGTATGATTAAAGTTATGAAGGTTGATATGAGGAATGAGAAGAAAAAGTAAATTTCTGTTTAGAAAGATCAGAGATTTCATGGAGAAGTTATCATTTACCCTAGGCCTTGAAGGTTGGGCAAGGAAGTAATAAACAGAGATAAAGAGGCAAAGATACTTCAGACATAGAGAATTATGTGAGCAAAAACAGAGAAATAGGAAAATTAAATGACATATACAAGAGATAATTGTTAATCCAGTTTATATTTGGATATTGTTCATCCTTCATTTTTTTGAAGAGGACCAATGACATCAGTGGGTGACATTTTAACTTAAATGTGAATTGGATTTAAGTGAGACAGAGTTGTGCAGACTCAGCAATTTTACTCTCTCTCTTCCAGAGTGATTGAAGTCTAATAACAAGATAAAAATCTAGAAGACTGACAATGGCCTAAGATGTGGTGGATGATCTTGGCATCTTTGATGTCTGGCCAATCTCTGAGAGCTCCACAGTGTCTGTTTCAGTTGCCCTCATGGACATTGAAACAAATTGTTCTCATTCACCCATTTTGTCAAAAGTCCTCACTTGCTTGAGTAAACGTCTCCCAACTCACTGGCATGTTTAAGGGCTGGTTTAACCCATCTGCCAAGACAGTTTTACCAGGATGTGGTCACTGTTTGTGTTATGATTTAATGGGGTCACAGGTTAGAATTGGGTGAAGGAAGACTCTAAGGTGGATAAGTAGCTCTGAAAAGGGCACTGTAAGCCCTCATATAAGAAGTGCTAGTCCTCCCTGAGCACCTAATGTTGCAGAGGGCTTGGAATGTTCAGAATGACAGGCTGAGGACTTTATTCATTAGATAGTGTAATAAGAAGCATTCTGAGTAAATAAGATGAGATGATATTTTGGACAAAAGGAAAGTAATGATGGAAAAAGCATGGAATGTGTGTTGAATGGAGAAAGAGGGAAGATTGTAGGTGAGGACACCCATTAGAAAGTTATTGCAGTGATTTAGGTTTTGTGCAAAGGAAGACCTGTGGCTGATAAAAATGTAAATAGAAATGTAGTAATACATTTCAGAGATACTATAAAAGTAGAATTAGAAGGATTAACTAGTTGTGTATTGGAAGTGATAGAAACAGAAATGAGTGGATAACAAGGAACTTTCAAACATATGTAAGTGGATGAAAAGTGAGGAATAAATCAAAAGTAGATGGTGATGAAGAAATACAAAATGTTGCTTTGAAAATGATGATTCTGAAATGTTTCTGGGATTCACTGGTGGAATTGTCCATTAATGTAATCAGCAATGACAATCTGAATCTTAGGATATAGTTTTATGTCAGGAATAGATCTCTGTGATATTTATAGGTTGGAAGATTATGATATTGAGAATGGAAAGAGAATAAAAAGAGAAAAGAAGAAGGCTGATCCTTGCAGAATATTCTGTCCTAAAAAGTTGATAGAAGGAAGACCGTTGATTAAAGAAGACAGTGTAGGAGCAGTCAGGGAAGTAGGAGGAAAAGCAGAGTATCTGACATCACTGAAATTATTTCATTTCCACACTCTGCTGACCAAACTAATACTGACTGTCAAATCAGCTAGCCAGTGACAGGTGACCCAGAAATATTAACTGTAGATGACTACATGTGGATACACCTGTCTTTGATTTAACAAAGAAAAAGATCAGCAGCTCCTTGAGGATGCTAATATGTGATACTGTTTTTGCATACAAAGAAATTAATAGACACTGGAATCTTCTAATTTGTTATTACAGATCTGTGATTTCATCCATATGGGAATAGTATGGAACATCTCTCCACAGACACATGTGAGCAATTTATCTATAATTGAGATTTTTATTGATTTATAAATGACCATATAGATTGTCAGTGTCAAAGGCAGGACTTGTATTCAAGTCTTTTTGGTTCCAATACTGATCTCTATTCATTATTGCAGACTATTTTCCCTCACTTTTTATGTATAAAAAAGAGGTATTCAATAAATAATTTATTTAAAGTGTTTTGTTTTTGTTTTTTTTACATGAAAGTCAACATGGTGTTTTGGCTGTTCTAAACTGAGCAAGTATATGTTCCCAAGGATGAATAAACATCTGCTTTACAGATTCCTATTTTCGAAACCAGACTAGTTCTGGGACACATATCTTAAATTGGATTTTTTACTTAATATCTTCATCTGAGGAGTCAAAATGCACTTCAGTTCCCTGTTGAGAGCAGTATACCCTTGTTTTTCAGTCTAGTTTCCTAGAAGATATTTAAGTACTCTTGTTTACCAGATGTTGTACTGGTATGATTAGATGGAATCTTAAAAGTATGTTATAGAACACAATCCCAAACTAAAGAATTTAAAATGCCATATTTGGCTAATTCTGCATAGAACTTAACAAAGTACTTCTCACATCATTGTTATTTAATAGTATTAAAATTGTATTTATTGTTGTGGGGTTTATCTTCTACCAGCCTATAGGGAATTCCCCTTCTCATTTAACTAAAGGCTTTACATTAGCTTAAGTGTTAACACCTTGCTAACATTTTGCTGTTAAAATCTTATATTCTTGTTATTATATTCTGGAACTATAAAAACTGAGGTGGATGAGAGAGGGGAGACAAACTTCTACTAGTTCACACATTATATGCACATGTATATGACTCATGTATATTTATATTTATATATATATCTATATTTTGCATATACTTATATAAGCAATGTTTCCCTCAAAGAAAAGAAGTGAGCTATTTGACAACTAGAACCATTTTATTTATGTCTTTGAATCTTAAGGATAGTAGGATTATAGTGCCAGATAGATAGTAGGTATTTAATAATTCTTATGATTGATTGATTCTCCACCCTAGTCCCTATTCCTTTTGAATATTAGGACTCAGGATTCCTCACTCTTCCCAACTTCCATGACTTCAGTCTTCATTCTACATCAACCCTTCTCTAGAACAATCATGATACATTTGTAGCTAGCTGAAAAAGATGGTCATATCTGTTAGTCACTTGAATCCTTTATTCTGCTGACAAGTTTATGATGAATGATCTATCTAAATTGGCTAGGAATACTATTTGTGTATAGAAGACAATGAATTTCTTTGAAGCATATTGCTTAGGCAAATAGATTCAGTTATAAAGAAAATAACCACACATCTGTATGTATCATCTGTTCTTCCTTCAAACAGATGTTGATATTAACTAAACTTCAGTAGAGTTTATAGCATAAAATTTGGTATAAGATGGCTTCTTTTTGAATTTAGTTACTGAAGATTTATAACAACTTCTTGTGTTATTTGTGTATGCGCAGATAGTTGGATTGACATTCTTCCCTCTTCCTTCCATATCCACCTATCTTTAATGTTTTAATCAACTGGCACTTGAAGAAGTCACCTCTATGACTAGAAATTAATACTTTAGCCTTAGAATATTTGAACTTATCTAATGCAATTCATTTCCTTTTCCTTTTTCTTTCTTTCTTTCTTTCTTTCTTTCTTTCTTTCTTTCTTTCTTTTTTTTTTTTTTGCTGAGGCAATTGGGATTAAATGATTTACCCAGGGTCACACAGCTAGGAAGTGTTAAGGGTCTGAGACCAGATTTGAACTTATGACTTCAAGGCTAGTGCTCTATCCACTGCGCCATCTAGCTGCCCCCAATTCATTTTCTATGCAAATTTCTTTTTTTGTGAATAATTTTTTACTCTGCATGTGATTGTGTGTGTGATTTTTTTTTTTTGTGTGTGTGTGTGTGTGGTGTGATTGCTACCTATTTGATTATATATAGGCTCTAGAAATGCTGGGATACTGACATTTAATCTTAGTACCTTCAAACAGAAATAAGCACAATGTTCCTTATGAAATAGGTGTTTAATAAATAATTATTGAATTGTTTTATTATTGGATTGAAGAAAGTTTATAATGTGAATTCTGAATACTCTCCCACGGTGGGGTTCAAAAATATTTGTATTCAGGACTTTAGGTGTTTGCTTTTCATTTTAAAATTTCTGTCTCAAACCATTAAGATTTTCTTTCCCTTTTCATCTTATGCCTCTTTCTGAAATAATTCTGGGCACAAGCTTAGAATAATTAACATGGATGCTCCATATTAATTAACATAGCAATATTTTGGGGAGGGAGTGGAATAGGGTGGAGGAGTGGACAGAGAAATGAATATGATCAAAGTCTTTGGTAACACAAAATGAATTTGAATAGATAATGTTCAGTGAAACATATTTCCTTCATTAGAGTTTATGGCATCTATAAAACCAAGTAGGAGCTTGAGGACATTATAGAGATGATTTTACAATGAACATCGTTAAATGTAAACTTACTTAAGTAGTAGGAGCAGGAAAAGGAAAAATGAAAGATTATAGATATTATTCAGAAGAAAATAATACCCTTACAAGGAAGAGGTAAATGAAACTATATCACTAGATAATCAACTGCCTATTTTCCAGTATTCTATTTATATATCCAAAATACAAACCTGAATTTGTATTATCTTTTTGGCCCTAAGAGTTTTCTTTCTACACCTCCTCATCTTTCCTGCCATCAATTTTGTTCAAATAACCTGTCTCTTCCCTCCCCTCCTACTTTCACAACTTAGTCTCAGGAAAGTACTTCCAATCATTTTCAACTTTTTTCTCCCTTTCCCAGGAGTTTTTGTATTTTAAGTTTTATTTCTGAGTAAGCAGTCAATAAACTCTGCTGCATTTATTATGTACTTCCCCATATGAAAGGAATTCTCAAGTTCTGATAATATAAAAAAGGCAAAAAAAAAATACTTGTCAAGTAGCTCCCATTCTAATGAAATAAAACACTTTCTTCTGTCAGAGAGTTTTCAAGCATCAAAGGACCTCTATGTCAGTGATCTTTAACCTAGGGAATTTGATCTTTTAAAAAAATAAATTTTAAAATATTAATTTTCTTTGAGATCACATATAATGATACTCTTCCCTTGTAATGTCTCTGTCATTCCCATTCCACGGGTGGTCCTATGTGCTTGGAATGGATTCTTTTTGCTTCATAGAGTTCCTCTTTTGGCCTAAAATGAAATTAAAGCACCATCTTTTGGGAGGCTTTCTGGAGCTCTCCTAACTGCTAGTACCTATCTTTATCTAAATTTATATCTATATATTGTTGTTTGCTATTCAATATTTTTCAGTCATGTCTGACTTTTTTTGGGGGGGGGCAATTCTTCTATACATATTTCTACAGTTGTCACGCTGCACAAGAAAAATCAGATCAAAAAAAGAGAAAAAATGGAAAAGAAAACAAAATCCTAGCAAACTACAACAAAAAAGTGAAAATACTATATTGTGGTCCACACTCAGTCTCCACAGTCTTCTTTCTGGGTACAGATGGCTCTTGTCATCACAAGACCAATGGAATTGGCCTGAATCACTTGCTGTGATTGTTGAATATTGAAAAGAGTCATGTCTAGTAGAATAGATCATTGAATAATCTTGCTATTGCTGTACAATGTTCTCTTGGTTTTACTCACTTTACTCTGCATCAGTTCATATAAGTTTCTCCAAGCCTTTCTGAAAGCATCCTGTTGATCATTTCTAATAGAACAATAATATTACAAAACATTCATGTACCATAATTTATTCAGCCATTTTCCAGCTGATGGGCATCCATTTAGTTTCCAGTTTCTTGACACTATAAAATAGGCTGCTACAAATTTTTGCACATATGAGTCCTTTTCCCTTTTTTATGATCTCTTTGGGATACAGACTGAGTAGAGACACTGCTGGATATGCACAGTTTTATAGCCCTTTGGACATAGTTCCAAAATGACTGGATCAGTTAACAACTCCACCAACAATGTATTAGTGTCCCAGTTTTCTCACATCCCCTTCAATAATTATTATTTTTTTTTCTTGTCATCTTAGCCAACCTGAGGGTATAGTGGTACCTCAGAGTTGTCTTAATTTGCATTTCTCTGACCAATTAGTGATTAAGAGCATTTTTTTTCATATAACTAGAAATGGTTTTAATTTCTTCATCTGAAAATTGTCTGTTCATATTCTTTGACCATTTATCAATTGAAAAATGGCTTGTATTCTTATACATTTGAGTCAATTCTCTATATATTTTAGAAATGAAGCCTTTATCAGACAAGCTGCCATATTTCAATAGCTAATAAGAGATATATTTCTGGTTTCAGGGGGACGAGAGAGAGAAAGATAGTCCTTTCCTTGTTCTATTTCCTTAGGAGTTCAGCTATGAAACACATAGAACAGAATAGCTCATAAACTATGCCCCTAGATACACCAAAATAGGGTTGAAATCCCAGTTTATAAATTCTCTGAAACATAGAATTTTATAGGTGTGATAACATCATTTTGCTATCCCTAACTCTCCAACTTTGCACACCCAGAAAACAATGCCCACATCAAAACAATGGAATGTGAATTCCATATGTAAATGTTTCATAATGAACAACTGCTCGTCACAGGAAAAGGTTCATGTAACATGGATAAAGTTCTTGAGAATCAAAAACTTCTATATAAATATATGAATAGAAATGAGGGGGAAAGTAACAGGATAAGCCCTCTCACATACTCATCAATGAAACCAGTAGGAGAAAAGTTTACTTCTGTTCCCTGTTCCTGTTTTCCTTTTGGTGGCTAGTGGCTGTCTGCCAGCAATGCACACCTGGAACTGTCTACTCTTTCTCATTCTGCCCATTTCTTGGTCAGTACAAAACTTTTCTTGATATGCAAATAGCCAAATCTCTTCCTTCTATCTCCTCCAAAATCATTTAGAATGTCTATACCTAGCATTAAACTGGAATTTTCAAACTTGAAATACACATCTACAGAAATTTATATTATATTTATTAAGTATATTTAAATATATTTGATTACTTTTGTATTGCTGTAGGCTTTATATACAACACCACAGGTAAAACATTAATGTGCGAAGAGATACACAGAAATAGATGATAAAGAACTGGTCTTGCAGTCAGGAAAATTTGAGTTCAAATGTGACCTCAGACATTTAGCAGCTATGCCACTAAGCAATTTTGCCTCAGATTCCTTAACTGTTATGTGAGGATAATAATAGCAGCAAATTCACACAGTTGTTAAGAGGAGCAAATGTAGAGTGGTTAGTTAGCACATATTGAGTGTTTAATAAATACCTGTTTGCTCCTTTCCTTCCTCCTGACTGCTAAAAAGTTCCATGAAACAAATTAGGCTAAGAATCCCTCTTTTATGAAATTATGAAACTTCCTTGAAGCTTTTTAGTGATACAATAATGTATGTGAGTGATAATTATGTGTCATATTTGATAGTAGTTTCTAAGTTTAAGAATGGTAAAGGTCATATATTTATCTATATATTTTCCTTAGCACCCAGGGAGATATTCATTCTCATTCTCTCTCTCTCTCTCTCTCTCTCTCTCTCTCTCTTTCTCTCTCTCTCTCTCTCTCTCTCTCTCTCTCACACACACACACACACACAAACACACACACATACACATATATATACACACACATATATGCAAAAACACACATCAATTAATATATATACACACATATAATGTGTTTATACACATATATAGTACACATATATATCACCCATATAGCATATCAATGATATATTCTATATATAGCAAATCTTTAAAATAAATGTTTGCTGAATAAATGAATCAATGAATGTATATTAACAGGAAGGTTTGGTAGGAGATATGGAATATATTTTTAAAACATGAGAGGATTGGTCAAGAGAAAATTCATGTGATATTTATAATGTAGATTCATTCAAAGTCAAAATTCTATTATCTTTAATCCCATTGTCGTTTTTTGCATGCTCAATCTTTTAAAAAATAACACATGGAAAGCTTCCTATTTTTACTACTTATCTTTTTAAAAGTAAATAAAAAATCGAGTGATTTATTTTTATTGATAATTAGTTCATTAGAATGGATTTTTGTTATGTAAAAGTTTTCCTTTGCAAGTCAGACATGCTGAAATTCATGCCTATTAGTTTGTGTGTGACATTTTTCAAAATTACACATTGGGAAATTAAACACCTACATTACACATAAAAATCCCATAAGCATTCAAGAATCCACATGTGCATGTTTCTCTATCATAAATTAAAGTGACTCTAAAAGAGGCTTGGGGCATGCATAACCTGCAAACAAAACCAACAGTTATATTACAGTGTAAACATATGGCAGCTCTATTGCTACTAAAATGATGATGTAATTACATTAGATTCACAACAGTTGTACCATGGCTAACCTCACTCCATGTAAAATGACTATCAAAGACTACAACCTATTTACTTACATGTTATGCTTGATGAAGTACAAAACAATATTGAAAACTAGTTTTATTTGCTATTGAGAATTATTTATATAAAGTGGCAGTTATAATTAATGCAGTCAGAGTTCATAAATTGTAAACAGCTTGCTCAAGGATATAGTGAAACCAGATAGATTTGAGACATTACAGTCAACCTGGTTAGTAGAGGATATTTAGTTTTAACTTGCTATATACTTGACTCTAAAGCAAACCTTCCTAAACTGGATTTCAAGGTTATCATTTTTCTTTTATACTTTCAGAAATGTGCAACATTAATCCAGTTATCAATGTCAGCCCCTTTCTCCTATAGAGTTATAGCTTCTCATATATCATGGTCACTATATCTCAACAAGAATTAAAATGGTAGCTTGGTACTCCCATTCCCTTTAAAGGGAAATATTAAACAGAGGAGAAAATACAATGTAAAAAAATTAATATTCTTGAAAGCATGTCAGTCAAGTCAGCTAACAAATATGTATTAAGATTATGTTCCAGGCACTGGAATAAGCACTCGGTATACATATACAACCAGAAATAAAGGTTATATCTCCTTTAAAGAGTTTTATATTCTATTGGGAGAAGAGGGCACATTTTTTTTAAAAGCTAAAAACAGAGGGAGAAGATGGCATTCTGTGTGGAAAGGAAGGTTGAAAAAGTCCAAAGAATAAGGAATGTAGCCTGGAGAGGAATGGAAAATACATTTGGCCTGTGTGTTCATCTAAAAATGGAGCTTTTGGGACAAATCAGAGGGATTGGCCCTAAGAGAAGAGGGTACTTTCAGTGTGTGAAGTCTAGATGCAAAATGATGAAATCATGATCCAGAATAGATTGGTTTCTTTGGCATGATAGAGAAAAACCACAGAATCAGGAATGAATGTTGGAGAATCAGGGCTAATGTGTTAGCCCCATGTTTCTAACTATAATCTTAATTCTATGATTTGGGTGTTCTTGCTTCTCCTGAGATTTGGATGAGTTACCATCTGTAAGATCTAGTGCTGAAATAGAGAATGGCTAAGTTTCTTCTAAAATTCAAGTGTTCTAGGGTTAGAACTATAAATAGAAAGTGAATAAAAGGTTTCAAGGATATTGAAAAACTTATGATGTCATAGATGGATAACAATATCTTACATAATTTATAAATTATATTTTAAAATATCTCAGCAAACAACTGAAATAATTAAACATTATATTTATATACAAAGAGAGATATTTGTGATAAGGGGGCTTCTTTAGGTAAAATCAGATTTGAAAACAAAATTATTAAGTCTAATATTTGAGTTGGAGGGTATTATATATAAGCTGAAAAGAAAGAAAATGGAAGGAAAAAAAGAGAAGAAGGAAGGAAGAAAAAGAAAGGAAGAAAAGCAAAGAAGGAAAGAAGAAAAAAACAAAAGTTGGAGAAAATTATCCTGAAGATTTGAAATCATTTTTTCTGTGCCTAATGATTCCTGTAATTTCATTTATAAACTATTTGCAGTAAGTTATTAAATCAAAATTTGTTATACATGTGCAAAGTGTTTGTTTAGTAAGGAAATTAATTGTCTGGAATATAGCTTCTTTTCTGGAATATATGTGTTATTAATTGGCATGCTTGCATGAACTACTTAACTGACAAATCATTTCTTACTATGACCTTAGCTGAATTGTTTAAGCCAACAAACTAAAAAGAAGCCAACCCTAACTCATATAGGAAATAAATTAATTCTGTCTTAGTTATTCCAAAATCCACTGTTTGAAAAATGGTCAAAGAAATACCTTCATATAGAAACTCATTCAATAGTGTCTTTTGAGAATGAATCTCAACTAAAATTATTACAGTCTATCATTTATAGGATATAAAATAATAATGGCTAAGTGAGTAACTTTATAGCTGTCCAAAAGTTTGATGTCATATGAATTGGAGATGGCAAATGTTCCCAGAAATACTTAGAACTTCTAAACTCATTCATATATTAGGACTGTGGTATGCAAAAAGATGGTCTCTCATCTTACAAATATTGATCTAGCCCACGCAATCCTCAGTTAAGTTAAATTTTGCGTAGTAGAAAGAACCAAGTAAAGAGAGCAGTAGAAGGGAGAAAGATAATTGGTAATTATTTGATGTATGATCATTTGAAACCAGTAAGTGCCAGCACCATTTTTTGAAGGCCAATGGCAAACCGTCAACTCCCAAATCTCTCTTTTTTTTGATACTGACAATTTGTTTTCCTTGTTCCTTTTTGTAATCAAATGAAAGGTTTATCTATTTTGTTGGTTTTTTCATAAAAACAACTCAGTTTTTTAAATTAATTAAATGGTTTTCTTGCTTTCAATTTTATTAATCTCCCCTTTTATTTTCAAATTTCAAATTTGGTATTTAACTGGGGACTTTTAATTTGTTCTTTTTCTAGCTTTTTTAGTTGTAATCCCAATTAATTGATCTTTTCTTTCTTTATTTTATGCAACTAAGCATCTAGGGATATAAAAATTCCCCTAAGAATTGCTTTGGCTGAATTCCATATTCCTCACTATTATTATTCTTTTAGATGAAATTATTGATTGTGTCTATGATTTCTTGTTTCACCCACTCATTCTTTAGGATTAGATTATTTAGTTACCAATTAATTTTTGGTCTATTTTCCCCTGGCCTTTTATTGTATTTAATTTTTATTGTATCATAATCTGAAAAAAATGCATTTACTATTTCTGCCTTTATGTATTTGATTTTGAGGTTTTTATGCCATAATACATGGTCAATTTTTGTATAGGTTCCATGTACTGCCGAGAAAAAGTACATTCCTTTCTGTCTCCATTGAATTTTTTCCAAAGATCTATCATACCTATTTTTTCCCCTAGAATTCTCCTTAACTTCTTTCTTATTTATTTTGTGCCTTGATTTATCAAATTCTGATAGAACAAAGTTGAGATCCCCCACTAGTACAGTTTTACTGTCTAATTCTTCTTGCAGCTCTCTTAAATTCTCTCCTAGGAATTTGGATATTATATCACTTGATACATATGTTACTTCATTATCTATGATACCCTTCAACAAGATGTAGTTTGCTTCCTTATCTTTTTTAATTAGATCTGTTTTTGCTTTTGCTTGAGCTGAGATCAGGACTGCTACCCCTATTTTTTTTTTTAACTTCAACTGAAGTATAATAGATTTTGCTCCAGCCTTTTACCTTTTCTCTGAATGTATCACTGTTTTAAATGTGTTTTTTTGTAAGCAACATATTGTAGAATTCTGGCTTTTAATTCAGTCTGCTATCTGCTTCCATTTTATGACAGAGTTCATACCATTCACATTCACAGTTAAAATTACTAACTGTATTTCCTGCTATCTTATTTTCCCCAAGTCACACTTTTCTCCTTCTTTTCCCCCTTTCTCTCCTTCTGATTTTCCTTCTGATTACCACCTCCCTCAAACTGCCCTCTCCTTTTCCAGCCTTTCCCCCTTTCTTAAACCTTTCCCCTTCTACTTGTGTTCTCCCTTCTATTAACCTTCCCTCTTTTCAGTCCCCTTTCCCCTCCTACTTCCCTATAGGGTGAGACAAATTTCTCTGCAAAGTTAAATATGTGTGATAATCTCTCTTTGAGCCAAATCTGATGATAGTAAGATTCACATAATCCTCATCCCTCTTCCTTCCTTCCCTCAATTGTAATAGATCCTTTTTTGCCTCATTATGAAATATAATTTACCCCATTTTAACTCTTCATCCAGTAGAATCCCCTTTATTCCTCTGGGTTTTTTTTAATATCTTCACAATAAAATCAAATAATATCTGCACCCTCTAAGTAAACACATAACAGAGATACAGAATGTAAGCTTTTGAACTTTTAAAAGAAAGTGATTTTCTTCCCTTTTTATCTTTTTATGCTTCTCTTTAGTTCTGTATTTGAAGATTAAATCATATATTTACTTCTGATCTTTTCATCAGAAATAAATGAAATTACCTGTTTCATTGAATGTTTATCTTGAAAGATAATGCTCAATTTTGCTGGATAGTTGATTCTTGGCTGCAATGCAAGTTTCTTTGCTTTTCAGAATATCAGATTCCAGGCTATGTCCTGGGTAATCCTTATTGTGGCTCCTTGATATTTGAATTGTTTCTTTCTGGCTGCTTGCAATATTTTCTCTTTTATTTGACAATTCTGAAATTTAGGTACAATGTTTCTTAGAGTTCTTATTGTGAGGTCTCTTTCAGAAGATAATTAGTGAATTCTTTCAATGGCTATTTTACCCTCTAGTTCTAGGACATAAGGACAGTTTTCCTTGATGATTTCTTGAAAGACGATGTGTAGGTTCTTTTTTCATCATGGTTTTAAGGAAGTCTAATAATTCTTATATTGTTTCTCCTTGATCTATTTTCCAGGTCAGTTGTTTTTCCAATGAGGTGTTTTACATTTTCTTCTATTTTTTTCATTTTGTTTTTGTTTTTGTTTGACTGATTTTTAAAGTCTCATTGAGTCATTCATTACCATTTGTTCAATTCTAATTTTTCCAGTTAGCTTTTTATTTTATTTATTTTATTTTTGGTGAGGTCTTGTAATTTCAATTTTGCAATGTTCTTAGTATTAAAAACTTCCTCAATTGATGGAGATTGTCAAGTTATTTATAACTTACAATCTTAGAAGGCTGATGTATGACAAACTGTGTGCTTATGTGACTTGTCTAAGTTTGTACAACTAATCAAAAGCAGAATCTGAATGCATGTTTTCTTAACCTCAAGGTCATTTTTCTAGCCATTTTGACATATTGCTTCTTATAGAATATTTAGATGCACTCTTTTATATTCAAGACAATGGTATAATAAATGGAATATTTCTGAAGATTCAAAATAGCTCAACTTCCCTTTTGCTTAATTTGCCTTACCTTAAAATATATTGGAATTAACATTTTATGGAGAGATCGCACAAGGCAAGAGCTCACATGATGGTCAAGAGAAGTGATACAAGGGGATTTTCAAGGTCTCTGTGAAGAACTTTTGAATTGACTATGTAACATGGGAATTGCTGGCAAAGAACTGCCCAGCATGATGTACTCAAATCAAAGAAGGGACTATGCTCTATGAACAAAGCAGAATTGAAGCAGCTCAAAAGAAATCCTAGGGAATCAACCTCAAATGTTCTTGCAGATTATTTTTATCTTACTAGTGGTAAGGCATTCTGAGCTCTTATTGGTCTGATCAGCTACAGTCAGACACTTTATAACTTGACTCCAACATAATGTTATTTTGGTCCTATTTGAGAAAAGGACAACAACCAAATGGAATAAAAATATCATTCTTGCTGAAAATGTAATGTTATTTAAAAGTTGCTGGCAAATGCAAATAACTTTTATTCTAAAAGCAGATTTTAGGAAATCCCATTCATCTCCTGATGGTGATGACCTAAGACACGGGTCTGAGTTCTTGCTTTCTTGCTTTTTTCATTGTCTTGTTTTCTCACTTTCCTTCTTTTTTTTTATTTTTTATTTTTTATTTTTTATTTATTTTTTATTTTTTTAATTTTATTTTTTTTTTAAATTTTATTTTATTTGCATAACATATGTGTGGGTAATTCTTCAACAATAACCCTTACATAGCTTTCCGTTACAAATTTTTCCCCCCAACTCCCCACCCTTCCCCTAGATGGCAGGATATCCACTACATGTTAATTATGTTAAAATATTGGCAAATCGAATATATGTATACATATTTCCAAACTTATCATTGTTGTGCAAGAAAAATCTTATCTACACAAACGATATATCAGATAAAGGAAACACAACGTAAGCAAACATCAATCAAGGAGTATGAGAATGTTATGCTGTGGTCCACATTTCACATCCCTCTCTCTGGGTGTATATGGCTTTCTTCAGTGAACAATTGGAGGTGGTTTGAAACTTTTCATTGTTGAAGAGAGCCATGTCCATTAGAATTAATTGTCATATAGTACTGTTGTTGCTGTGTATGATGATCTCCTGGTTCTGCTCGTTTCACTCAGCATCAGTTCATGCAAGTCTCTCCAGGCCTCTCTGAACTGGTCCTGCTGGTTGTTTCTTACAGAGCAATAATATTCCATAACATTCATATACCATAATTTATTCAGCCACTCTCCAATTGATGGGCATCCATTCAGTTTCTAGTTTCTAGCCACTACAAAAAGGGCTGCCACAAACATTCTTGCACATGTGGGGCCCTTTCCTTCCTTTATGATTTCTTTGGGATATAAGCCCAATAGAAATGCTGCTGGGTCAAAGGGTATGCACAGTTTGATAACTTTTTGAGCATAGCTCCAAATTGTTCTCCAGAATGGCTGTATCCGTTCACAGCTCCACCAACAATGCATCAGTGTCCCAGCCCTCCCACAACCCCTCCAACATTCATCATTAACTTTTCCTGTCATTTTAGCCAATCTGACAGGTGTCTCACTTTCCTTCTTTTCCTCCTTTTTGCCCTTCCTTCCCTTCCTCCTTTCCTTCCTTTCCAATCAGTTTATCTTTCTATCTGTGCATCTTTCTCCATTTTTCTTTCTATTTATATATCTCTTTATCTGTTCAATTATATATATATATGTATGTATGTAACTTTTTATCTTTCCATTTATCCGTATATTTATTTGTACTTCTATCTATCTTTAAATCTATTAGATCTCTCTTTCTAGCTATACATTTATTTTTCTATCTACCTCTCTATATGTGTATGTGTATATATCTATCTAGCCATCCATCTTTCTATCTAGCCAATCAATCATGTATTCGTCCATTAACCTATCTTACATATATCATATATAAGTATGTAGTGTGGGTGTATGTATACATATACAAACATGTATACATATGAGAAAAGGAGAGAGATGGGAAAGGAAGACAAATGATGAGAGAGAGACAGAGAGAGAGATGGAGAGGGAAAGAGGGAGATGAAGCAGAGAAAGATGTAGGAGAGATAGAGAGATGGAGTGGGAGAAGAAAAGTGGGAGAGGGAGAGGGAAAAAAGAGAGGGAGAAGCAGAAAGAGAGGGAAATGGAGAGAGAGATTTGGAGAGAGAGAGATGGAGAGGGGGGAGGAGAAGAGGGAAAGGGAGAAGAAGGAAGAGAGAGAGAGAGAAAGAGAGAGAGAGAAGGGGGGAGAGGGGAGAGAGAGAGAAAGCGAGGGCAAGGATGAAGAGGGAAGAGAGAGATTCTGTCATCTTGGAATGCAATCTTTGTGACTAGAAGGAACTGTGTTGTTTTTCTCTTTGCATCCTTAATGCTTAACATAGTTCATTGTACATAGTAAAGCCTTAATATATATTTCATTTGTGCATGCATACATTCATTAATTCTAGCTTCTTGTTGTAATAATTTTTCCCCTGAAACCTCACACTATCTTTGTAACATCTTCCTTCCTGAAGCCAGATGATCATCTCACTTTGATGACCTATGCAGATAACAACCCATCCATAAATTAGTTAATATATCTTATAGAAGGAGTATATAAATCCAAGAGAGATGGTTCAGACAGAGGTTAAAGGATTGACCCAGGGTCAAGCAGCTATAAGGTGTTTGGGATGAGACATGAACTCAAATTTTTCTGATTCAAATCCAAGGGTCAACATACTATGTCTCTGTCATTAAAATTAACTTTCAAACCATTTATGCATACATTTATATTCCTGAGAATAAATATAAAAGAGTAGAAAAATGCTCATTTCATGTAAAGTATAAAACCAAAAGTAATTTAAAAAAATTTAACATAAATCAATTTTGGGGAAAAAGAATTTGATAGTAATTGAAAATATGAATTAAAGCAAGGAACTCTTTGAGTCTACTGAAGGTTACTCCTAGGAGGTGATAAGAAAGAATTATGAAAAATGTAGTTGGGAATTGTTTTATTTTCTCTCCTTATTTAATTTCTAAGTGAATAATTTTTTTCCTACAAATTCTATTAATATAATGAAGTGGTGAATTAAGCAAGTATGTGAAAATATCTCCAAATGTTATTATTTTTGATTGCATCCAAAACTGCTCTAGTACTGTTTAATACATTATTTCCATTTACTCTATGCATGAATATACATAAGCTAAATGGTGAAGTCATTTAAGATCCACTCCATCCTTTAAATATCATTATGCAATGTACCTTTTTTTTTGTTTGTTTTTGATTCTCTGCAAGTATACTATCTCCTTTTTTGCCAGGGTGAGGGGAATTCCTCTTGGATTTTCTCAACTTTTCATTGAAGGATTAATTAAGACAGTTTGCACATGAAGAAATTAGAACATCCCTGTTTTAAACAATCCATATTTATGCCCAAACAGTCTGATACTGTGGTTTCCAAAGGAAGGAAATAAGTTACTGATACAGAAAAAGTTTATACAGGTTTAGTCTTTGACTTTAATGAGATCCCAACAGTTGTTTTTAAGTCAGAAATTAATGTGAATAGACAAGCAAGGGGGTTAAAACCATTCTTTTAACTCTGTTTATCTCACAATTCCCTGACATGATTTAAACTTAAAAAAAAGTTTCAAAGCATATTCAATCAGACAAAATTTCTTGGAAAGTTTAGAAGTGTTTCATTTATTCTTATTTTAAAAATCAATGGTTAATTCCTATAATTTGAGTGACTATTCTTCCTATTGTTGCATAAAATATTATGTGAATTGTTTGTTTGTTTTAAGGACAACTGTACCATTCTAGCTTTAAAGAAAGCTTGGAGAGAGATACAAAAAATGAATTCATATCAAGGATATTTGAGGAGGCAACCCAAAGAAGATAGAAGAAAGATGGATATAATGTATAAATATTTTCCTAGTATTTTTAACCCACCAAGGACACTGGAGCCACCACATTTTGACACTCACAGCATAGTCTCAGATGTGCTCATGAAATAGATAGAAGGGTCATTGGTGAAAATAAAGGTGAGGATGAAATATATCATAAAAGTGGATGAACTACACCAGACATGTACAGAAAAACCCATGTAAAAGAAGAGCAATTTCTGAATGCATGTAGGTATCAATTGTTGGTTGAGGAGAAAAAGGTTTCTAATGTGTGGGGAAAAAAAGTCCCATAACTTATTAATATCCCACAGATGACAGCCAAAATATCAATATCTACTAATCCCAATTCCTACTTTTCTGCTGATGCAAAATTTTATCAAAAATATCTTTGATATTGTAGTATAAGGGCACAGGCAAGTTTTTGCAAATGATAGTGCACAATAGGTCACATTTTTTCTCATCACAATATTAATTGAAATAGGCAAAGAATACAGAATAAATCTTTACTTATTATTTGTTGACTATTAATTGTTTTTAATTGGTCAAAATGTTTCTCAATGATATGTATGTATATGCATAGGCATATATATGTATATGTATACATGTGTGCATTACTAATTACCTTTACATATTAGTGTGTGTATTAATGTTAATTACTAATTACTTTTACATATTAGTTATCAGACCATTATTTACATATAACATATATATATGTATATAAACAATACATACACAACATATATAAAAATGTTTCCATATATTTGATGTTTGTTTCTTATTGTAATAGCACTGGTTTTACTTATCCATGACTTTTTCAATTTTATTTAATCAAAACTGTCTTTTTTGACTTTTAAGGTATTTTCAACCTTTTATTTGGGTAAGGGTTTTTCCTTGGAAGGAAGAAAGGATTTTATCAGAAATGTAGCAGTTATAGAAGTAAAATATAGCAATAAAATTGTATTTTAAAAATAATTCTAGCTATAGTTTTGAAACATATTTTCTTGGATTCTTTTCCATTAAAAATGCTCTGACCTTTTGTAGTGAGGTCATATACACATTTGGAATTTATTGTAGGATATTGTGTATAAAGTAGATTTAGACCTTTTATTTATTTATTTTTGGCCCAATTGTTTTCTTATTCTCCTACCAATAATTGGCAGATAGAGAACTCTGTGCAAAGATTTTTATGGCCTTAGATTTATCAAATACCTGAGTATTTCTGTTCCACTGTTTCTGATTCTTATTTACCTAGACCATTGCATGTATCATTTTTACACCAATTCCAAATAATTTTAGTAATTACTGCTTTTGTTTAAGATCTGGTAGTTTTATTATCTTTTTTTTTGCTACATTTACTTATTGTTCTTTTATGGTGCCAAAAATTTTGTTCTTCCAACTTAATTCTTTTAAACTTCATTTCAAAAAGCATAAATAAGTATATCCTTGCAACTTGCTTTAAAATGGCCAAATACCTTTGTTTAGTAAAGAAATGTTTGCCTAATATTGGTTTTCTATGTGTATTTATCCAATAATACTCAATCCAATAAATAAAAACTTATTTTTTAGCTTTTTATTTTCAAAATAGATGCATAGACAATTTTCAACATTCACCCTTGCAAAACCTTGTGTTCCATTTTTTCCCTCCCTTTCTTTCCCTCCACCCCTCTTCTAGATAGCAAATAATCTAATATATGTTAAACATGTGCAATTCTTCTATACAATTTCCACAATTATCATGCTGCAGAAGAAAAATCAGATCAAAAAAGGAAAAAAAATGAGAAAGAAAACAAAAAGCAAGCAAACAACAACAAAAAGATGGAAATACTTAGTTGTGATCTATACTCAGTCCCCACAATCCTCTCTCTGGATACAGATGATACTCTTCATCAGAAGTCCATTGGAAGTGGCCTGAATCACCTCACTGATTGATCATCATATAATCTTGTTGCTGTATACGATGTTTGCTTCATTCTACTCACTTCACTTAGCATCAGTTCATATCTCTCTCTGTCTTTCTGAAATCATCCTGTTGATCATTTCTTATACAACAACAATATTCCATAACATTCATATAACATAACTTATTCAGTCATTCTCCAATTGATGGTCATCCATTCAGTTTCCATTTTCTTGCCACTACAAAAAAGGCTGCTGCAAACATTTCTGCACATGTGGGTCCTTTTCCCTTTTTATGATCTCTTTGGGATACAGGCCCAGTAGAGACACAGATGGATCAAAGGGTATGCACAATAACTAAACTCTAATTTAGCATTTATGAAGTGTCAGGCATTGTGTTAAACAATAACACTACACCCTTCCTCCCACACACATATACATTATTAGTCTAACATTTATAATGTTTATCTAAGAATGAACACAAACTTCATCAATTTTTGTTTTATTTCTATTTGCAACTTGATAATTTTACCTGCTTTTTCCCATTATGTTATATTATAATTTTGATGGTCTATGAAGAATTCTTGACATTTTGTTTGGCTCCATACTAAAAAATAAAATTTGTAGATTAATTTAGATTTTGTTGTCATTTAATTTATTAAATATCTCCAATTCATGAGGAATTTAGAGTTTATTTGTGGTTGGTGATGGTTATGGTGAAGAACAGTTTTATAATATGTGCCTTTATAAGTCTAATACAAAATGTTTTGAAGTGAGTAACTTCTTCAGGGATGAGAGAAGTGATCAGGGATGTCTTCAATAAAGAAGATGCACCTAAATTGAATCTTCAGAAAATAAGTGTAGGAGAGACTGTGAGAATGCATAGAGGTAGGAGATTAAGTATTGAGTTGAGGAAATATAAAACACTTGTCAGATTTTCCTGGATTCATTCATAAAGAGGGTTAGTATAAAATAAGGCTGGAAAGGTAGTTAGGATCCAGATGATAGAGAGGTCCTAAATGCTAAATAAATGAGTTTAAATTGAATTTTATCTCTGAGGATATGGGGACACCACTGAAAAATTCTGAGCAAGAGAGTGCTGTTGTGCACCTTGAATCTTTGAAATACTACTCTTGCAGTTTTATTGAAGATATCTTGGAAATTTAAAAAATGGTGGCACTATGTGGATCAGTTAGAAGTCTATTACAATTGTACAAATGAGCAAGGGTTAGAAATGAAGTGGTAGAGAAAAGGAAATGGTTCTGAAAAGTGTTTGGACATGGAATCTAAAAGCATCTTGATAAGTTAGTAGATTTTTTGTGAGGTAGAAGAAAACAAAAATTATCACCAAAGTGATAAATCATACTGATCTGGAGGATAGAAATAACCCCAATAAGCATAAGGAATTTTAGAAGGAGTGGCAGATTTGGGAAGGGAAAAAAAGCTGGTTTTTTGGACATGGTGAGTTTGAGGTGGTATTAGAAATTCCAGGTAGAAATATCCAATAGGAAGCAAATTCTGGGATCTAAGAGTCCATAATAGACAGTAAGGATGAAAAAAAAGATTTTTAGAATCCTTGAACCTATGGAATTTGAAGAAGTCACCAAAAGACAATATAAGTAGGTGTTAAAATTATGTCATTTTATATTTGTACATATAATTATATATTCATACAGACGTAATTGTCAAAAATCAGATATGTTGAATAGGATAAGGACTAAGAAAAATACCACTAGATTTAGCTTTTATGAGATTATTTGGAAATCTTTGAAAGAACCATTTTTCATAATGTGCTAGGGATGGAAGCCAGATTTCAAGCAGCTGAGAAGTGAGTGGCAAGGAATTGGAAGCAGTTAGTAAAAATAATTATTCCTAGTAGTAGTTGTGAAATTAAGACGAAAGGTGTACAATCTCTTTCCTTCCCTAAACTTTTCATGACATCATGAGCTAAATAATAGTATTTATTAGTTACATATTTTTATATGGGGCCAGTGAGGTGGTGCTATAGGTAGGGCTTGGAGTCAAGAAAACATGAGTTGAGATTTGGCCTTACTTATTAATTGTGTGAACTTGGAAACATCACTTAATCTACTTGCCTCACTTTCTCCATTTGTAAAATGGGAATAATCATAGGACCTATATCCCAGAGTTATTTTGAGAATCAAACAAAATCATAATTTTAAAACACTTACTACAGGACCTGGAATATAGTAAATGCTATATAAATGTTAACTATTATTCCTAGGCAAAAAGAGGTGATAACCAGTGACAAAAATATTCTATAATATTAAAATTATTTAAATGGTTTTTCTCCATTCTATTTTCAGTGTCAATATCAGTGCTGAAACCAATTATTCCAATGAGCACACAATTGGATATACCTTTTCATTTTACTTACTTATTACTACTGGTTACTATTTAATTTCTTTCTTTCTTTCTTTCTTTCTTTCTTTCTTTCTTTCTTTCTTT
>JAJPUD010005102.1:108821-170815 GCA_023553655.1 Myrmecobius fasciatus | reverse complement strand
GCAGCCGCAGCGGGCCGGGCTGGCGCTCGGGCCCGGGGCCCGGCTCCCACTGGGCGCCGCCCTGGCCAGCGCCAGCGTGGTGGTGAAGGCCCTGTGCGCCTCGGTGCTGCTGCTCTACTTGCTATCCTTCGCGCTGGACACGGGCGTGGGCTTGGCCGTGACCCCCGGCTACCTCTTCCCGCCTAACTTCTGGGTGTGGACCCTAGTAACGCACGGGCTGGTGGAGTTGCATGCGTGGGACGTGGCCCTGAGCCTGGCCACGGTGGTGGCGGCGGGCCAGCTGCTGGAGCCACTCTGGGGGGCCCTGGAGCTGCTGGTCTTCTTCGGTGTGGTGAACGTGTCCGTGGGATTGCTGGGCGCCCTGGCCTACCTGCTCACCTACATGGCCTCTTTCAACTTGGCCTACCTGTTCACCGTGCGCATCCACGGAGTGCTGGGCTTCCTGGGTGGCGTCCTGGTGGCACTCAAGCAGACCATGGGGGACAGCGTGGTGCTGAAGGTGCCCCAGGTGCGGATGCGTGCGGTGCCCATGCTGCTGCTCGTCTCCCTCGCGGCGTTGCGCCTCACCCCGCTGGTGGAGAGCAGCGCCCTGGCTTCCTATGGCTTCGGTACCCTCTCGGGCTGGGTGTACTTGCGCTTCTACCAGCGCCACAGCCGGGGTCGGGGGGACATGTCGGACCACTTTGCCTTTGCTACCTTCTTCCCCGAAATCCTGCAGCCCGTCGTGGCCCTTGTGGCAAACCTGGTGCACGGCTTGCTGGTGAAGGTGAGGGTCTGCAGAAAGACTGTGAAGCGCTATGATGTGGGGGCACCTTCCTCCATCACCATCAGCCTCCCGGGCACAGACCCTCAGGATGCCGAGCGCAGAAGGTAGGTCTCTGCCGTCTGGGCCCCTCACTTTTCAGGTGGAAAAGCCCAGGCCTTAGGCTGCAATAGGTGCCCACGGTCAAAGGTGCCAGGCTAGGGTAGAAATCTGCTTCCCGGGTCACCCCAGGGCTTCCCCTCCTAGGGAGTTAGGCACTCAGCCCCATCCCTTGTCTTTCTAAGACATCACTTTTACATACTATTTTGCCCAGAGCTGAAGCTCCAACATAGAAACTACCATGCCCTCATTCATTTGGTGCTGGGAATCTGGGGGAAACCAGAAACATAATCTGAACGTTTTTGAATCTAGGAGGAAGCTGAGTAGCCTGTCCAGAATGATCGTTGCCCTTGACTTTTAGGATTGAACTGGTTGCCCCCTGAGATCCTGCTTCTCTTTGCATATAGTACTTCTTGAATGAGACCTGAGTTTATGCTCTAACTCTACCAGGGAGTCAGCAGGTGACCTGGACTTTGCTCTTGCCCCGTCTTCTTGTCTGAAAATGTGGGAATTGCCTAATGTCACATGGATAGTAACATGGAGGCAGTGTGTGAACCCGGACCACACTGATTATTGTCCCCAGAAGCAGCAGCCTCAGGACCCTCCAGCCTCTCTGTCCTCCCTCAGTTCATATATTTTGTGCATCTCAGGTTTTGGTCAGCGCATCCAGTAGAAGGTCTGTAGGAGGACTAGGGCTCACCAATCTATGAATTCTGCTGTAATTAGTTTTATTCCATCCTGTGTTCACCTAAATATTCACATATTCAGGTTTTCAGGTTTTTTTAACTGAATTCATTGCCTGTAGACTTGAAAGTTTGGGGTATTGCCAGAAAGCTCTCTCTAGTGACAGGTAAAATGGGTTGCTTTGTTTCTCTCCTGAGCTCTCTAGGGAATGAGAGACCCATTGAATAAATCAGCTGTTTCTGCCACCCCTAGGAAAACTGCTGTTTCACTTCCTGTAAACCAAGCTAAGTTTCAGTTACATTATTCACTTACATAAAATCATAGCCTTCCCTTTCCCCTGGTAATTAGCCTTCAAGTAGAACAAAGAACTCCCCTCCCCCAACTGAACTATATCAGCTTCATCTCACCCACCTTCAAATTTCATTCTCGATGATCCCTTTGGAACAGTCAGTTGGGGTCAGGGGCCTAAAATATGATAAAGTCTTTCCCTATACTCATCACCCAACTCCGTGAAATATATCAGTGTAGCTAGTCCTGTTTGACCAGAGGAAGTTGGAATTCAGAAGAGAAATACATTGATCAGGATCACCCAGTAAGAAAGTGTCAGAACTGGGACAGGAATCCAGGTCCTAGTACTCTGGCTTGCCACAAGTAACATTTATTTAAACATGAAACAAACATCTTGACAAGAATGCTCACTAAGTAGGTTGACTTTGTTTTTTCTTTGAAGCTAAACTTGATTTTGGTTATACTGGGAGGGTTGAATGGCTTGGTTCTAGCATTTCTGTGACCCAGAACAGAGGTCAAACCTGATCTCTCTTAGAAAGGATTGAGTGGGACCAGTAAACATTTTTCCCTCTACCCTGGAGCCTAAAAGCTATCCTTTTTTTGAGGAAAACACTGTTCCCGTCCCAGTCTACCCCCTCAGCATTCCTGTCTCTATCTAGGTAAGGCCAAGAACAGACTAGCTTTTTCCATCCCAGGCTGTGTGGCAAAGACAGACCTGACAATTACTTGTTCCCTTCTGGGTGGGAATTTCAGGGTCTGAAATGGGACAGAGAACTTTTGGGCAAGCTTAGTGTACACGTCCACAGAACACATACAGGAAGAGGTTTAAGGAGCAGATGAGGGTAGTAGCACTGTGGACTTTAGCATCTGCCCTCCCTGTTCCCAGCTGTCACTTGCTGATTAAAGTTTCTACCAGTCCTGACTGGATCTAGGGAAGCCATCAAGGTCATAGGATAGTTTATGGAAATACAGGCATCTGTACCCAGTCAGCAAGCCTAGTCTAGGAGCACCACGAAGCTAAACTTCCTAAGGGACCAAAAGCTCCGGAGCTGCTCGTGCACATTCATTCACTTTGGAGGGTCATCTTGACCCATGAGCCTCTCAGCAGAGACAAGCTGGGCACTGCTCTGTGCTAACTCTGGGGTCTATTATGAACATAGGCAGTTACCAGAACTTCTGGGCCCCAGGTTCCTCATCTCTAAAACGGAGATATTGCTATTTGAACAGCTGGTGTTTTAGAGCTGTTGGAAAGTGTTTTCTCAATCTTAAAAGTACTGTAGAAATAGCTGTTATTATGCCTGTGCTTCAAACTCAGAATGTCTATTAACTGACTAGAGACCACTTCGCTCCAAAGAAGCCATAGGAAATGACAGGAGGGGCAGGGAAAGAAGCACATTGTTTCCCTAAAATGGAAACCAATGCCCAGAGAGGGATTTGTCCAAGCTCATATGGCAAGTAACAAAGCTCACATCAGAGATTCTTTCCTGTCCCCAGAATCTTGCATTGCTTTTTATAGCCTTAGGAAGCACCATCAAGTGTTGGGGCTATTTTGCTACAACAACGGAGCCCCCTAACTAAAAGGGAAATACTTGTCCCAGCTTTGCCTGTGAGGCAGGAAAAGAAGGCTGTCTTCCATTCCCCTTTGGACTCTGTCCTGATGCCCAGGACTCAAGGGGCCTGCCTCCTTGCTCTGAGCCTGCCTGGAGGGCAGGCAGCTGAGTAGAAGTGGGATACAAGGCTCAGCCAGCCAGCCGCTGCCTCTGAATAGCGGTGCCTGAGCACTGGGGGTCGCCCAAGGAATGTTTGACACTGGCAAGGCCTAGAATAGAGTTGATTTTCCCTGAGTGGTAGCACATAGTACAAAGGCTTTGGGGTTTTCCAAGCCTGCAGCTGCTTGTCAGTTTTTTGCAGTCAATAGTCAAACTTCCAGAGTGTTCACTCCCAGAGGACATACTCCAAGGACCCTTTCTAAGTTTGAGTTCTTGTTTTCATCTCATCTTGTCCAAAGGACTGCTCCTCACTACCCCCAGAGCTCAGAGACGTTGTAGATCTAGACCCAGAGCATATTCTGTTCCATAGGACTTAGCCCTGAAGGGACTCTGCCCAACCCCCCAGGACTGTACATCAAGGAACTGGGAGCCTCCACAGCATCTGCCTTAGCTAGGGAACTTGCACTGCAAGAATGGCCTGGACAGCCAGGGAAGAAGGGATGGTCAAGATTCTGAGCTGATGGAGGGTAAGGTGCCCTTCTGATCCCCACAGCAGCCTGAGCGGCTCATAGAAGTATCCTCACTTTGCAAATGGGGAAGCCAAGCTCAAAGAGGCTGCGATTGGCCCAGTTACCCCCATAGGATGCTGCAGGGTCAGCCTTCAACTTCAGTGTTCTTCCTGCTAAATCAGGACAAGATGTTTGTTCCCAGTATCCCAGCACAGCATCTGGCTGCCTATATACAGACTCAGTATTGACTGGCTTGACCTAAAATGAAAGATTGCTTAGAAAAGGAACTAATGATTTTCAGAGTGGCAAAAACATATTTGGGCTATGATCAGAGGTATGGATGGGATACGCTATGATCTTGTAGAAAAGAAGTCAAGATTCAGGAAGAGAGGGCTCTGGGAGCCAGCCCACAGGCTCAGATGCAGCCAAGGTCTGGCCCTCTGGTAATACTCCCATGTCTTTTCTTCTGCAGGCAGCTGGCCCTGAAGGCCCTAAATGAGCGTTTGAAGCGAGTAGAAGACCAGACTGCCTGGCCCAGCATGGAGGATGAGGAGGATGATCCCCCGAGCAAGGTGGACAGCCCCCTGCTCCCTGAGAAAAGTCCCAACCCCTCTGGGAAAGGGGCTGCCCCTGAATCCAGCCTGATCACCTTTGAGGAAGCCCCTCCCCAGCTGTAACTCCGACCTCCCAGCCCAGGGGCACATTTCCCTTTCCCCAGCCTGGTCAGTAGTCACACCATTTGGGCCATCCTGCTGCCTCTCCTTATCTCCCTGCTCAGCCATACCCAGAAGCTGACCACTTCCCAAGGAGAGAAAGCAAAGAGGGAAGCCCTTTTAGGTCCATGGGATCGCACTGTGTGCTGATTCTTCTGGACATGTGGCCCCTACCAATACTACGCCCCTAAGATCTGGCTTTCCCATCAGACAACCACTAAGTCCAGGAGCAGGGAACACATGGCCCGAGGCCCGGCCCAAGATTCAGCCTCATAATCCCAGTTGACTGGTTTGGAAACCAGGTCCAGTTGGGTTAACCTTATTCCTCCGATTCTGTAGCAGATCTTTGTTGGTAGAGCAGTCCGTCTTCCTGGCCTCTGCTAACAGGCAAGGATTTGTCCAAAAAGAATTCTGGGGATCCTAGCAGCAGGCCTAAAGCTGGATGTGACAAGGCCAGTTCCAGGGCACCTCTGCCACCCTGCCATTCCTCACCCCTCCACCCCAGAGACATGTTAGTATTGCAGTTTGGTTTTCCCTCGGCTGGGGTCGGGCAGTACATACGAGTGACGCTGAGACGACCTTCATCCCCAAGTTTGGGGTCTCTCCAAAACAGGGACTTCTGTTGGGGCTAAAATTCATGGGGGTATTTTTTAAAAGGACCACTTGAATGGGGAGCCTGGACTCTCAGTATAAATAAAGCAGTTCTTTGAGGACTGGCTCTTGGTGGCTTTGTCCTGAGCACGTGCCTCATTAAGCGGTTGTTGAGGCACAGCCTCCCCAGGACCCACAAGACTGCAGACTGCATCCTGGGTTGCCGCTTTTGTTCCCCACTCTTGTGCTGCTGGAATGAAGACCACCACCGCCCTCCATTCTCTTCTACTCTGTTTTCATCTTACCAACTTACTATTTTTACTCTTCATTCCTCAAACCTCTACATTTTCCTTCTTGTGGCTTTCCATGACTTCTGCTCCTCTGCTGGCCCGAGAGAAGAGTAGCTCTAACTTAGGACCATTAACACCTCTTGCTCGTGTCTTCTTGATCTCTCTTTCTTTGGAAGAGACCCAGCTACCTGCATATTGATAGGAAATAGATGCCAACACTCTGCATTGACCACAAGTACTATCCCCTCTGCCCACACTGTCCTCTGGTCCGAGGGGTCATTAAATGAGTTATTTTCTCCATCTTGCCATACCCTACCCACCTCTTGGCTGTGTGGGTTATTTCATTCAAACTAACCTGTACAGGTTAGTATAGAGGGAATTATGTTACTGGTCCCTCCCATTTCTGCCCACAACTTATCCAGGCACTAACTCTTAAATGGGTAAAATACCAGTTATCTGCACACGGATAGGTAGATAGAAGAGCTTTATAGGAAATACAAGAACATATCTTTAACTCCTTGACCTTACCCTCCCCACCATCCCTGCTTCCTAGGAAATAGCAGGTTTTCCTCAGGCCTTCCTGACCTCTATGGGTCAGCATGGGGAAGTTGCTCATTTCCTCAGGAGCCAAGGCCTGACCCGCAGTAGTGTCAACCCATGTCACTGCTACTCCCAAGAAAAAGGTGAAGCACCTGGCCCAAACGATTTCTTCACACAAATGGTACCTATAACAATCAATTGTGACTTAGAGCTCTTCCCCCTACCTCTTTCCATTGTTACTTTTTTGCAAACACTGATAAAGAGTCTAAAAGATGAACAGAAGAGGCAGGCAGGTTGCCAGCAGTCCATCCATGTGCTCACGTATCCCTTTGTAGTGGCAAGAAGATGAGGCAGATTCTGTATGTGGGACACAGAGCACCCTTCCTCGATGCACATCTCTTCTGCCTGTCCCCCAAAGGGACGATGCATGACCCAGACCCGCCCGGTGTCAGGAGAGTCCCAGCAGCACCATGTGCAGCTGCTTCTGGGCAGAACACAGGACTGCTGCAGTAGGAAGAGTAGGAGCACATGGGGGATGCCTCCTTCATGGCTGGATCCTCTTGCGGTACAAGTAGGCGTTGCTCACCTGATTCATGACCACCAAGCTGGTAAGAATGGGACAGAGAGCAGCCAGGTACCAGGCACCACCTACCAGTGTGGTGGTAAACCAGAGGGAACACATGCCCAAAAGGAGACTAGCACTCCCCAGCAGGTAACCCACCAGCCCCGAGGTGGCATGATACAGCTTCAGCTTGGCCAGTGGCCACCGTGGGAGCAGCTTGGGGTAGAGCAGCACCAGCCCACCTGTGCATTGCAGCCCTGCCCACAGCACTGACAGCAGCCCTGCCCACCCATGCCACGTAGCCAGGTGAGCTTTGCCATGCTGTTCCTTGTTGTAGACAATCAGGCCCAGGCCCAGCAGGGCACATAGCAGGGCCAACAGCTGCAGGGCCCAGTGGCATCGTGCCCGGCCCTTTCGAGAGAAGGATCGCAACAAGGAGCTCTCTGGGGAGAAGACCAGCAGCGCTTCTGTCATCAGGAAGGAGAACTGGGGAGACAGTTAGGACCAGTGTTCAACTACCAAACTAACAAAAGAGATTTAGCAGGAGGAAACCCAAGGGGCAAACAAGACAAACATTTCTAGAGGGCTCTAGAATTCAGGCTATTTTCACAATGGTTTAAATGGCCTTCCCAATGCTACCCAACTCAAGCTGGCATTATGAATCTGTGTTCCTTGATCTCCAGCTGAGTGGAAGTGCTGGAAAGATTTAAGGTAGAGCTAGCAATGAATTAAGCCTGTGTTCCATAGAATCCACCTGCAGATAATCAAGACTTAACCCTACCACAAATTTTCCTTTTTAATTCAAAATATTTCTTTGGTCCTTTTTGAAATACTACCTCTGAAAACACACAGCCTTCACTGTAGCAGGAACCAGGAACAAAAAGCCTCAGCTCTAAATGATGAATTTGTTCCACATCACCAGTGTGGGACTAATGCAGGATAGATATTGTTTCATCCTGTAAATCAACTCGATAGGAACAGTATTTCTGGGAAAATTCGATGATATGTAATAGACTAAATTAAGGGGCTTGAGTGTATCTAGATATATGAATATGCCAACTTAAACACTTTAAAGAAGCTGATAAGTTGCACAAGTTATGCAAACTTCTAACACTAGGGACAAGCACAAACAGCAGGAATGGGCCACAACGAATTAGGAATGCTCATCCCAGATCCACCTTCCCAGTTATCCAAGGCCCACACCCCTCCCATCCCCGCTGGCCATCATCCAAGCCACAGACCAAACGCAAAAGGGAAAAGGGTTACTTACAGCCAGAGACATAAGCACTGGGTGCCACGAGAACAGACCTGGAAGAAGAAGGAAGGTTGCAACCAAAGTGGTCTGTAAGGAAGGGTGTGAGAGCAGCTCTCTGCAAATGGGGACGGGAGCCCAGGGAGGGCTGAACTGGGGCCCAAACAAAACCTCCCACCACCCATTTTCCTCCGAAGGCAGAATTCAGTGGAGAG
This sequence comes from Myrmecobius fasciatus, assembly GCA_023553655.1. Lineage (NCBI taxonomy): Eukaryota > Metazoa > Chordata > Mammalia > Dasyuromorphia > Myrmecobiidae > Myrmecobius > Myrmecobius fasciatus. The sequence continues at coordinate 162,600 of JAJPUD010005102.1, read as the reverse complement.
CCCCAAGGCTGGCTCCAACCTTGCAGAGTCTCCTCCAGACACCTCCCCAAGGAGCTAGATGACACAACTCTCGGGAGGTCCTGGAAGTAGCCCGGCTGCCCTGGCCAAAGGACCTTCAAGTCCACCACTGCTCAGCCTTTCTCACGGAGAGGAAGGACCCATCCTGCAAGAAGTGCTGAGAGCGGCGAACCCAGTGAAAGCTGATCTCTAAACTCCCTTCGGCCTCGAAATCCGAAGACCCGATCCCTGGGGCTGGTCCACGACCCGGGCAGAACTGGCTCCTCCCCCACCGGCAGCAGGGAAATAGCCCCCGAGGCATGGGTGGGGACCCGGCTCTGAGCAGCCACAAGTAGCGGAACTGGGTCACCAGCCAAGGATGCCAGGGTCAGAAAGTCTAGCCAAAGGGTATTTCCTACGGAAATGTCCTGGCCTGGGGCCAGCCGGACCCAAGCCAACACACCTCCCTGGGACACCCCGCGGGGGGGGGGGTGTGCAAGACATCCCAGGGGCTTGCTCCTTCCCTAACCACCGCCTGGCCCTCGGCCGAGAAGTGCCATCTGACCCCATCCCACTTACTAGAGCCAGGCCGGGCCAGCACAGCCACAAAGACCGTGAAGCCCAGGGCCACGAGGTGGGCGGCAGCCCCCGAAGCGGTGCGCAGGCCCCGGTAGATGCGCGACTCAGTCTCCACGGTGAGAGCCATGTCCCGAGGTGCCGAAATGGTCTTAGGGCTCGGGGTCCAAAAGCTGTCCCCCGGGGTGGTCCTTGCAGCCTCTAGGGACCTGGCCGGAATAGACAGGTCGGAGTCAGGAACACCTGGCAAAGCTAACCAAGGCTCAGGGCGACAGACAAGCCGAACGCTCCCAGGTAGGATGCTAGTGAAGTCATGAAGACTACGAATTCCAAGATGCACCGCGCTGGCGCGGGCCCAAGAAACCCTAAAGTCAATTGCAGGGCACGGTGGGAGTAGTAGTTCTCTAGCTATAGGCGGGTTACCCGAACAGAGAGCCCTGAACCACCGGGAAGCATTGTGGGAATTGTAGTTAACCCTTTCACCCTGCGACCACAGTATCACTACGCCCCGCAACTCGTACCCTTTCTAGAGTTTCCCCTGGCTCACCTGCCTACTCGGCCCACCGTCTTCCGGCTTCTAACAGGAAGTTTCGGAAAAGAACTACAGCACCACTTCCGCAGAGCGGGGCTCTCTTCATTTCTGGGTGCCACTTCTTCCCATCCGGAACTTACGCCAAGACGAGTCTATGGAACCCTTCCTTAGAACGTAATGCGCAAACTCCCGGGTCTTCTTAGGGAGTGGGCGGGTCAAAGGAAGGCTCGCGCGCTGCCTTGCTACTACGCAGGCGTCCGCGGGAGCCGCCTCTTTTTCTATACTAATTCAGGTAGGATATTGGCCGAGGTGGGATTCGAGGGAGTTGCAGAGCTGTTGGAGCTCGGGGTCCACAGGGAGCCCCACGGGCGAGAGGGAAGCAGGGGGGATGCGCCAGCACCCACTTCCCGGGGAGCCCTTGCGGCCCGAACGTGGGGAAACTGAGGCAAGCCTCGCCCCTTTCCCTCTTCAGCGTCTCCTCGGGAGGCCAAGCTAGGGCTCCGTCCCCGGGCCCTCTGGGTCTCTGCAAGGTCTCTGCGGCTCGGCCAGCCAACATGGGCAGCAGTAGCAGGATCGAGTGCATCTTCTTCAGCGAATTCCATCCCACGCTGGGCCCCAAAATCACCTACCAGGTAGGCGTGGGGCGGGGCCTGCCGCGGGAGTGCTGCGAAGCCGTAGCAGCCCCCCCGAGGCTACCCACACCCACTGCCCGAGGCTGTCTCCCCAGGTCCCCGAAGACTTCATCTCCAGGGAGCTGTTTGACACGGTGCAGGTGTACGTCATCACCAAACCGGAGCTGCAGAACAAGCTGATCACCGTGTAAGTGCTGGGAAGTTGTGGAGGGGCTGCAAACGCACCGGCCCTGGCCTCGGGGGACAAGGCAGGAGCCAACACCGAGGGTCGAGGAGCGCCCCCAGCTCGTTACTCACCCACAGCTCCCCAGCCTCACTTGCCCCCTAAATCACAGGTAGCCTGGTCCTTTCACACCACCTGGGGTAAAGCCCTTTATTCTGGCAAACAGTCCTCATCTTTTCTCGTCACCAGTTACCTGCTTGGGCCACTATAATTAGCTACTAATTGAACTCTCCGCCTCCAGCCTCTTTCCTCTCCAACTCATCCTCACAGCGCTATCAACTTTATATTCTTAAAAGTGCAGATCTCATCACTCCCCAGTCCAAACAGATGCCCAAGGAATAAAACAATTTGTGTGTGCGGCATTTATTCACTTTACATTATTGCGCACCATGCACTTCCAACAGCCTTTTGGCTGTTATCCCCCTATGATAGTCCATCTCCTGTTTCTTAGACAAGGGAATCCCCTCTACCTGGAATGCTTGCTTTGGAAGCTCTAGCTCCTTTCAGGATTCAGATTAAGTGCTATCATCTCCAAGAGGCCTTTCCTAAATTTGTTTTGCACTTACTCTTATTTCCCCTAGTAGAATGTAAGCTCTTCCTGAAGTATGAGCATTTCAGTTTTCTGATCTCTATCTACCACAGTGCCTGGCACATAGTAGAAAATTTAATTAATACTTATTTTATACTTATTGAATAGTCTTTTTAGAAGAAAAAATTGGGACAGAGATCCTTTTCAACAGACTAAGGAAAAATCAAGGAAGGTTTTATGTATAGAAGTATCACCTGATCTGGATCTTGAGTACAGTATTGAGGGGGTGTACATCCTTGACATGGAGCAAAATGAGACTGGGAAACAGTTCAGTTTGTCTGAAGCAGAGACTATAAAAGGAATTAATGTGAAGTAAAGCTAGAAGTATAGGTTGTGCCCAGATTCTCGAATGCCAGGAAGGAGTAGTTTGGATTTTATCCTTTAGGGAATAGGATTTTGAAGGGATGGCATGATGGAAGCCGGGCCCTAGAGTGATTACTCTGGCAAATTGCAAGGTTGCTTAGAGGAGAGAGGTAGTTAGGAGCACCATCATCACCTTGGCAAGAACTGACCAGAGTGTAGGCCAGGATAGTGTCAGGAGAAGAGACAAATGAGAAATATCCTCAAGGGACAGGAGACTGACAAGGCCCTGAACAAGAAACCTGATGAGGTCCCCACAGTCTTGGCTTCTATCCCCTTCTCTAAGATGTTTTCCAAAGGAAAGGGGGAAAAGGGATTCCTTGTGCTGATTCTGCTTCCTGCTTAGGACAGCTATGGAGAAGAAGCTGATTGGCTGCCCCGTGTGCATCGAGCATAAGAAATACAGTCGCAATGCACTGCTCTTCAACCTGGGCTTCGTGTGTGATGCCCAAGCCAAGACCTGCGCCCTGGAGCCCATTGTTAAGAAGCTAGCTGGTTACCTCACCACATTGGAGGTCAGAACCAGCCCCGGCCAGCCTCATGATGTGTCAGGCTCCTTGGGGGCCATTTCTCCAGGGACTGAACCACTGGGGCACTGAACCATGATCTTTGGGTAATAAAAGTGCATAAAGTAAAAAAAAAAAAAAAATTGCATAAAGTGCATTAGAACTCCATCTCATAGAGTTGGAAGAAAACTGTCTAGTTCAACCACCGTATTCTAAAAAAGGCAACTAATGCAAAGGAAGGGAAAAGACTTGGGCTCCTGTGATGGTGGATTTAAAGCTAGAGTGGATCGGAGTTCATTTAGTCCAAACCTGTTTCCCCTACTTTTAGATATAAGCTCCATGAGGTTCATTGATGTGCCCGAGGCCAGTAGCAAAGCGCCAGAGGCTGAGTGGAGCCTGAGTCCTCTAACTGCAAACCAGTGCTTTGTAAACTGTCCCAATCCAGAGAGAAATGGGCACCAAGGAATCCGCCTTCCCTGCTTGCTGTCTTCCTGTCATTGATGGGCCTCATGGCAGCTCACCTTTTCCATCCCATTTTCCCTCCTAGCTGGAGAGCAGTTTTGTGTCCACAGAGGAGAGTAAACAGAAGCTAGTGCCCATCATGACCATCCTCCTGGAGGAGCTCAATGCCACAGGCAGATGCACCCTGCCCATAGGTAAGGCCAAGGGTCTCATCCTTCCTCCAGAGAGGGTCTGCCTGCACATTCTTGCCCAAGAAGAAATAGAATTCAGAGCTCCCCACGTAGAGCCCCAAAGATTACCGTCCCATGTAACCCCCAAAAGATATATAGATTTTGGTGGATCCATGAACTTTAATGAGAAAGGACATCTTTCATTTCATTGATCTTTTTTAAAAGCTATTTACCATTTCTTATCATTATTTAAAAACTTGACTGAGGAATCTGGAGACTTCCCCTGCTGGCCAAAGGGAGCTCCTGATTTGTAGGCACCAAGCTTTGTGAAGGGAGAAGAGGGCGCTCCTCATCATGAGGAGGGGGATGTGCAGAGCAGAGGCTTCCTCAGATCACAGAGAGGTAAATCAAAAAGGACAGAGAAGAAACGTGAGATCCTTTGGGATCAGGCTCCAAAATCTGGGGCACAGACAGTGAACTTTGTGAGGGTGGGCAGGGGGAAATGCCCACAGAGATCTTGGCTCTGATGCCTGCTCTGCAGATAAGTGCAACAAGTGATGGCCCCTTTGGCATCATCAGCTTCTCTGTGCAAAGTGGTATTAATCCTAAGCCTGTCTCCCATGTTTGGGGTGAGAATCAGAAGGATTCTCACCTAACCTTCTTTCTACCCCATCCCCATTATTTATAAAATGGAAGCAGACAAAATCCAAATCTTATTGAACCCTGGTTTCAGACATGTGAAATAAGACTAGACTTTTCCAGTCTAGACAACAAGTTAGGAGTAGAGCTTTTGTTTGAGCCCGGATCTATATATTGCTGTTCCACCATACTGTGGCAGTCATGCACCTGCATCCTTGAACCCTTCTGGAAGGCTTCCTGGAAGCCAGGAATCCCTATCATCTTTCTCTATAGATGAATCTAATACCATCCACCTGAAGGTCATTGAGCAGCGGCCGGACCCCCCTATCGCCCAGGAGTATGATGTACCCGTTTTTACCAAGGACAAGGATGAGTTCTTCAACTCCCAGTGGGACCTCACCACACAGCAAGTATGCTTCCCTGCCAGCCCTGAGGGAAAGCGTGTGGGCTGTGGGTTACAGACTGGACCCAGGGATGACATAGCCATCTTCTCTAGATACTGCCCTATATTGATGGCTTCCGACATATCCAGAAAATTTCTGCTGAGGCTGATGTGGAGCTCAATCTTGTGCGGATCGCCATCCAGAATCTGCTGTGAGTGCATCAGGGACTAAGAGGTGGATGGGCAAAGACTGAGGGAAATCGAATCTGGACCCTGCCAGGCCCTGCTCTCCCCACCTCTCCCATTTGCTAGATCTTCCCCTTCTCCTGAGACCTCACATGTTATCACCAAAATGAGAATCCATAAGCCAGGGGGTGATGCCTGCTGGGGAAGTGAGGCCCCGGAGAAGGCAAAGGCCAACACTGAGGAGCTGTATCTCCTTGCAGGTACTATGGGGTGGTGACCCTGGTATCCATCCTTCAGGTGAGAAGGGGAGCAGAGGGAGGAAGATGGTATTTGGGAAGGAAATCTGGCTCTGAAGGCAAGAGGGCTTCCACTTCAGAGCATGACCTGAAATCAAGATAATAGAGCTTGCTTAAAGCATGAGCCTTCCCTTGGAGGTGCTCAGTGGAGAACAGAATTCCCAGTGGAGGGTGGGGAATAGCTTGTGCATGGCTAGAGTAGACAGAATAGCCCTCCTCTGGAGGTCCTCTTGAACACCTGAGGCCCAGAAAGGAAAAGGACTTGGGGGTTTTTTCCATCAATGAGGTAAATTCCTTGGCTCATAGTGTTGAGAATCAAAGGGACTTAGACCACAGCTTCTTAAACTTTCTCCACTTGCAACTCCTTTTTGCCTAAGAAATTTTTAAGCGACCTCAGCATATGAGTACACAAAATAGGTACACAAATCAAACACTGACTGATAATCATAATTTCCCAACTCTCGTGTTCAGTTCTGAGATTCCTATATGGGGTTTAAGTTTAAGAAGTTGGGCCTTCTACTGTCCAGTCTAACATCTTAGGTTGCACTGATGGACACTGGGGCTCAAAAGAGCTTAAGAGGCTTTTGTAAGTTCACATAGCCTTATTCTCCTGACTTATGAGTCAATTGGGGATTTCTAAACTTGAAGATGAGGCCAGTGGGCTCCTCAGGCTTTATTGCATCTTTGTTCCCCCAGTATTCCAATGTGTACTGCCCCACACCCAAAGTTCAGGACCTGGTGGATGATAAGTCACTACAGGAGGAATGCCTGGCCTATGTCACCAAACAAGGTATAGGAGGAAAGGGAGGGAGGAGGGCAAGGATACAGCTTTCAGGGTGTCTGGTTGACTTACAACTGTGCCTTTATACCAACTTTGAGAAGCCACATCCAGTAATAGTTCAAAAAGCTCTTTTAAGATCCAAAAATCATTTAGCTTACAAGCTTCTCTGGAGGATAAGAAAATTGAGGCACAGAATTTTAAGTAACTTGCCTGTGGTAATAGAGCTAAGAAGCATTCAAACCTTGATTTCTTCCAGTTTCAAATCCCTTTTAGGGGCCCAAAACAGGGGAGAAGAAATCATAATCCTAATTCCTCCCAACTGTCCTGAGGCCCAGAGTGGCAGGAGCCTGAGATATGTGAACTCCCAGCTTTTTGTCACCATCTTAAGCTTTCTGTCACCATCCCAACCCCCAGGGCACCAACGAGCCAGCCTTCGAGATGTCTTCCAGCTATACTGTGGCTTCAGCCCTGGCACCACCGTCCGAGACCTCATTGGTCGCTACACCCAACAGCTGCAGCATGTGGACGAGAGGTCAGCCCTGGGCTGGGGAGCTCAAGGGGATGGCACCTGGCTCCCGAGGGGGCCAGCCCTGAGCCAGAGGGACCCATGCCTCCTTTCTTTATGGATCTGGAGTTCCCCTGGCCCCAGGCCTGCCTGATAGCCAGTATGGGCATTGTTACAGTAGCAGGCATTTCCACCCTACCCTCCCTAGCTCTCTTTTCCAGAGAGAAGGATTAACAGGAATGGGGGGGTGGGGATGGGAATGGACTCTGTACCACCTTGAGCCAAACACCTTTCCTGCCCTAGGCCGGCTTCCCCATAAGTAAAAAAGGTACCCGCAGTGCTGCCAGAGGCCATCTGTGTCTGACTGATGTGGACACATGGGAGAACTTTCCCGGGAAAATGACCCTTGCACACAGTAGGTACTCATTGCTGACTGAGCTGACTTCCATCCGCTGGGGCTCACCTGCTGCCCTCCCAACCCCCCAACAGGAAGCTGATCCAGTTTGGGCTCATGAAAAACCTGATGAGGCGGCTGCAGAAGTACCCCGTACGCATTACAGCCGAGGAGCGCAGCCACCCTGCCCGCCTCTACACGGGCTGCCACAGCTACGACGAGATCTGTTGCAAGACCGGTGGGTGGGGGAGGGGGGAAGGGGAGGCAGGGCAGGGCCTGGCCAGGCCGCTCTGGTGAGCGACCCCCGCTTCCTGCTGCCCTTCTAGGAATGAGCTACCGGGAGCTGGACGAGCGCCTGGACAATGACCCCAATATCATCGTCTGCTGGAAGTGAAACCCCTGTGGATGGGCGCCGTCGCAGCCCGCACCCCCCACCCCCCCATAGCCACTGGATTCTCAGGCGGGCTGGGTCAATAAAACGGTTTGTCTGGCTTCCTGCTTTGTCTCCTGCCTTTCCCTCGGCGTCCAACAGGGGCCGCCCTCACACACGAGCCTTCGTTACCGTGGCAACGGCGACGCTAGGCTTTCCAACCGCTTTTCTTTTCAACTACTGAGTGCTTCGCTCTCTCCCCTGAGCGAGACTGGGCATGACACCTAAATGAGGCTCCTACTTGCCTTCATCCCACCACAGCCTGAGGATGGGGGACTTGGAAGTGCTACTGCCAGGAGAGGCCGAGGCCCTGGTGCAGGCCCTGCAGAGCTTCCCACTGTGGGAGATGGGATCCCAGGGGTGAGCGATCCGGGGACCCCCTGGAAGGGGCGGGGAAGGCCCCATCACTATGGGCTGAAGGCAAAGAGGGCTCTGATTCAGACCAAACAGATTGTGTGGGGCTTGTGGGGAGCTGTGTAGCCCGTCCCCCCAGGCTGGCAATTTCAGGCTCTCAGGGCAGTTAGAGTGGAGGGGGGAGGGAGGGGGAGGATTTTCCTGTTCTAGGGGCTAGGCCTAGTCAGGTGGAGATTCAGCTCAGTCCTAACCAGAAACCAGCCCTGTTGGGAGCCACAAGATTTCTGGAAGTCTCATCCAGTTCTCCATCCCAGTGAATCCCTTGTGGCCAGGTGGTGTCGGCAGCATGAACAGCTGGAGAAATTGAATATGCAGGCCATCCTGGATGCCTCAGCCTGCCAAGGAGAGCCCATCCAGGAGCTGCTGGTCAGCCACAGCAAGGTATGATATGAACTGAAGAGAGCCCCACACTAATTCCCTGACCCTCCTCCCCTCCCCCCCAACAGGATAAGATGTTTGAGTAACCCGCTTCCCCTCAGGAAGGCAGATTTTGTCTACTTCCTTCCCCATCAGAGGGCTCAGGGCAAACTAGATTGTTAGATGGCCTCACTTGGGTGGTAGGGTCTGAAGGCCCTTCGGACATCTCCATTCCACCAGTGGCCCTTTGGTTCTTGGAGGTAAATTTTGACATGAGAAAGAAATTTTCCCTTCCAGATAAGGTATATGTAACAGACACAACATCTAAGACATATATCACATATTGAGTGACCCCAAAGGGAGCTCAGGCTCCTAATTCCCTGATTCTGAAAGTATTACTCTTTTTGTTGTTGTTGTTGTTGTTGAGGCAATTGGGGTTAAGTGACTTGCCCAGGGTCACACAGCTAGGAATGTTAAGTGTCTGAGACCAAATTTGAACTCAGGTCCTCCTGACTTCAGGGCTGGTGCTCTATCCACTGTGTCACCTAGCTGCTCCAAGTATTTCTCTTTTCTTTGTTCACATTTTCCCATCTCAAGTGACTCTTTTTCCTTTTCCATCAACATCCCAAATTACTAAGAATTTCTTTAGTTCTGCCTACTGTGCCCAGCTTTATACTTCCTGCTGAGGGAAAGTTCATTAGTTAATCTATAAAAACCCTTTGAGTCCAAACCCTAAAAGCCAATAAACTCACATCCAAATCACTCTGAAACTTTGAACCAAAAGAACTAGGTTCTAGCTCTGTCCTGAAAGAGGGAAGAGACTTAGCATTTATTAAACATCTCCTGTGTGCCAGGCTCTTTATGAAGAAATGACAAAGACCTAGTCTCTGACTCAAGTTCACAGTCCTGGTCTAGAGGAGAAATAAAACAAGGAAAATATTAAATGGCCACAGATGATTTCATTAAGAGTTTGACTCAACAGGATTACAGGGCTATATATCTAAGTGTACAATGAGGGACATAAAATGTTTGTAGGGATTCTGAGAAGAGAGAAAAGACTTGAAATTAGGAGACCTGGGTTCAAATATCAATTCCCATCTACAGCTGGGTTCCTTACCTATAAACTTATTTTCCTAGGCTGTTATGAGGAAAGTATTTTGTAAACCTTAAAGCACTATAAAGCATAAATCAGGGAAATCAGGTTCAGTTTTTAAAAATAAGAAGTTGGATTAGGGATTAAACCCTAGAAAGAATAAGAAATTGGGTTGGGATTAGACTCTTGAAAAAAAGCAAATCTCACTGAAGAAACCCTGCGTTTCCTTCTCAATTCATTAAGCATTTATTAAGCATTTCTTGTGTGACCAAAACCAAAACTTAATGAGCTTACATTGTACTGGAGTGACACAACTATAAAAAGAAAAGACAGTACAAAGAAATGAGACCTAAAAGGCACAGCTCACAAATGAGATAGGGAATTTATGACATAAAGAACAGTTTGGTTGGAATGGAGAGTACATGACAGGGAGTCATTTCTAATCAGTCCAGAAAGATAATCAGTAGCATTTTTCCTCAGGCATTTTATCTCTTCCTTCTGCCCTTGTTGCTCTGCACAATCATTCTGTACCTCAGAACTAGGTTTCCCTTAAGGTTGTACATTTATTTATTTACTTTTTTACTATTTTTATTTTTATTATTTGTTAACTCCCCCAAGTTGGCTCTGTCCATGGAAACAACTACTCACTAATAATAACCACATGAAAAAATAATTCAATCCTCTAATATTCAGAGGTACAAATTGGTTTAACTTGGAGGGACCCCTCACATCTATCAATCTTGCAAAAATGAAAAGAAGTAAACCTAGTACTGCGCTTCTGGAGGAGAAAACATACTTGTTATTGGTAGAAATGTAAACTTAGAGCTTCTCTCATACCCTTGGACCCCTCAGTATTAATGAAATAAATAAACCCAGGAAGTATTATCAGAAACAAAAACCCAGCACTCTGTGTGTTGCCAATAAAGGGAAAGGAGAAGAGCATTCTCAGTGTCTAAATAAATTGTGGTACTGTAGTTCAAAAGACCAAGGAATATAAAGAATTCTGGAAGGAGCTTTATGAAATGCTATAAAGCCACACACACACAAAAAAAAGAACCAAGAATGAGTAAAGGATTCTGATGGAGAGAGGAAATGACTGAAAATTATGATATTTCATATACTGAAATTAAATAATCATTACAAAGCAAATATACTTAAATTGATATTCAATATTTATAAACTAGAAAACTGGTTATATTAATTAAATTTTAGGACATTAATATAATGGTATGGCCTAATGCAAGTATCAGATAAATTATGAGGAATACCAAAAAATATGGAAAATTGAAAAATTTCAGAACCAGAAGAATGTTACACTCACTAAACTAGGAAGATAAACAGTGGATTATCCTGGAATCTTGAAATGACTGAAAACTTCTCAGAACATTAATCCCTAATGGATTAGGAATCCATTGAGCAATCTGAGAAATTGAGGCTGGATAAGGTTTTGTCTGAGCACCTGATTCGCACTTTCTCTCCAACTTTCCCTTATGACTAACTCTTAGAATTTGGATCCCTATATTCTGGAGTGTGGAGCTGGAATGGAAAAAGGAAAATGTGGAAGAAAAAACACAACTGCATTTTGGGATTTTTGGATAAAAACCTGCTGGAAACAAATTGTATTATTGTACTCGTAAGCATTTTTCTTTTAGAGAAAATCCCAAGTGACAGAAACCTGTCCAGCCTTTGAAAATCTCACCCCAAATTGTTTTAATTTAAAAATTTTAGCTCACTTAAACAAAAACTCCACAATAAACCAAATTTTAGTAAAATCATTTGAATAACAGAATTATAGTGTCAGCAAATTATCTAGAACTGTTTAATCCTTCTGCCAACTTCTCCCTTCCAGTATCCTCCTTGCCAGCCAGCCAAAGGTGACTATCAAAGTCTTCTTCCTTTTCTAAGTTAGATCACTCCCCTAATTCAGTGAGGCATCTGCCAAGGACTTCACACTAAAATGTCCTCAGCACAGAGCCTGGCACTTAGTAGACACAGTAATGCTTGTTGATTTGTCTTAATGTAATGTTTATAATATAGGGTAATCCCAAAGGTCTTAGTGCAGTTTTACTTGCTTGAAACTATTAGTTTTAAGTTAAAATTAATAAAACAAAAACTTAGGTTTAGCAATTAGTTTATTTTAGTGCAGTTATAAGCCAGTAAGATTGCACTAAAACTTTTGAGACAGGTTGTTTGTAGTCTAAAAAAGAAATGGGAAGAGGAGGTGCTTTGTTATGTTTGTACCATAGGAAGCTGCTAGAGTCAACATCCTTGGCTACAATGGCTACAAAAATAAAAATTGAAATAGGATGTTGATGAGCAGGCCCTCAGCCAAGAGAAAACCTAAAGCCACCTACCTGGAGAGTTTTTAAATTGGGCCTCAGTTTCCCCAACTGTAAAATGGAGGAAAGACATCAGAGTTATTGTGAAGGTCAAATGAGGTAGTACACTTTTTTAAAAACCCTAAGATACATTTCACTCTTTTCAAATTATATTTCCATGGAGACAATTTCAACAAAAACCTATTATGTATAGAAAGTGAGGGGTCAACTCCTGAAGACTAGGGGTCAGGATTAAAATGGGGGAAGCAAGACAAGGCCCTGGTTTCAAGAAGAAGGGGAAGAAGTAGCTACCATTATGGAACTCAGGAAGTGGGTGGAACTTTAGAAAATGAGCCATGGTTTGACCTGCTAGAGGCTGAACTGGGCCAAAGAGCAGAGGGAAGGTTCAAACACGAGAGCTGCTGACTGCAATCCAGTGTCCAGGGTTATTTCTACCATGCCATATGCAAGAAAAGCTAAGTCTTTGGAACACTGGGCAAATCGCTGAGCAGCATTCTTCATCCATTCATAAAATAAAGATAATCATCCCTGCACCACTTAACCCTCAGGCTATTTGTGAGGAAGATGTCAAGCCTTAAAGTATAATATGAATTTAAGATTTCACCTGAGAGTTTAGTTTTGGATAAGAGACCCATCCTCTTCCCCCATTTCCCCATTTCTCATCCCTCCTCCCAAATAAAGTAACTTAGTGTTTATTAGGTTTTTACTCATCAATACCTTGGTTTGACTAAAATGTCCTCAAATAACCTTCCTGCTTTAGACCTCTAGAGCTGTAGAAAAGAAGCAAAGTAATTACTAACCACAAAGGTAGCCTAGTAAATGCCACAATCCAGTGGAGGACTTCCATCCCAGCATCCCAGATTTGGGGAGGGATGGAATTCCTACTCCCCTTCACCTAGAACACTTATTTGTGACCCTCCACTTTCAGTAAGAAAGAAGATAAGGAATTGAAGCAGTTATAGTGATTGCCTTGGCATTCAAATAAATTAACTTTTTTAGTAGTTTCCTGTAAACATTTTCTAAAGAGAATCTTTGTGTGTTGGTTGTCTTTATAAAATGCCATTACAATTAATTTTGGACTATAAAATCATTTTCTTGTACTTGGAAATGTATTTACTTGGAAATGTATTGTATTGAATACTACTGTATTCAGAAGTGGCTGATAAGTCGATCATCTAGCTTTGTTAGCTAAGCTCAAAAAGGAATATAATATAAACACACATGTGCATCCCACTAATGATTATGAAATTAGGGAAACTCACCATAACCATCCCCAATTACCTTTTTTATCATTTGTGCTCAAAAATCCACATTTCCGATATAAGATAAGGGAGACAGAGACAGGGGGAATTTGTCTGAAAAAGATAGAGGGGAAGAAGCAGAAGCTGAGGGCCAAGTATGAATTGGGGTAATATAGTGACCAAGAAAGCCAGTGCAGCTTTGGGTGTCAATGATGAGTCCTGCCTCCATCTGAAGAATTAACAAGGTGATCTGGCCCCTGCCCTAGTCAGACCATCATCATGCTTTGGGGTCTACTGGATACCAGTTTAAGAATGACATTGATAAAATAGGAAGCAACTGGGATTATAAAGGGCAGTGAGCTCCTGTCATGTGAGAAGATGCCGAAGGAACTGAGGGCATTTAACTAAGTAGTATTAGAGAAGACTTGTGGAAACCTAATGGTTTCTTCCAACTATTTGGAGACCCTCATGAGATTGAGAGAGAGATTTGTTCTAGTCTTCAAAAGCAAAATCAGGAGCAATACAAGTAACAAAAAGGCAAGGTTAGGTTTGATGTCAGGAAAAAATCTGTAATAAATCAAGCAAACTATTGCAAAGTGAAATGGGCTGTGGGAGGTGGCCGTTGGAGGACCACTGACTTCCCACCAACAATAAAGATGGACTAGGGGCTGTTGAGGTCTCTTCCATCTGGGAAGTCGGTGATAAGGCTCGAATCTCTTGTCTCCTCCCATACCACTAGATCCCGACTCTGATTGAGGAACTGATTTCTGTGGAGATGTGGAAGCAGAAGGTGTTTCCTGTGCTGTGCAAACTAGAAGATTTCAAGCCCCATAATACCTTTCCTATTTACATGGTGGTGAGAGCAGCAGTAGACCCTATACCCCCTGCTTGGCAGGCCTCTCGTGTGCCTGATCCATATACCCACCCTTCCTCCTAGCCCCAGTGAGAGCTCTAGACCAGAGCTTCTTAAACTTGTTCCACTTGTGACCCCTTTTCACCTGAGAAATTGTTATAACATCAGGTATATCAGTACATGAAATAGGTGAACAAACTAAACATTTACATATAATAACCCATAGCTTTGTGATCATGGCATTCAGTTACGAGACCTCATATGGGCTCATGACCTGTAGTATAAGAAGCTTTGCTCTAGACTCTTATCTGATGAGTAAGTCTCAAGGTGGGGGTCATCCTGTGCCACGGAGCTGGGCTGTGGGCAGGAAGTGGGCCTGGGATTTCTCTCCCCAGTGTGCTCTCCTCTCTCAGATACACCACGAGGCCTCCATCATCAATCTTCTGGAGACTGTTTTCTTCCACAAGGTGAGGCTAGTCTACTCTCAGCAGGGAGGTTCTGGGAATAAGATGAGAGTGAATCTGGAAAGCCCAGGGAGAAGGCCTGTTGAATTCTCCAGGAATGATGGTTGCCTTGTGTTAACTGGGCCACCGTGGCTGGCAGCACTTGCACTCCATGCCCCAGGTTTGGAGAGAAGGAAGCTGGGGCTGTGGCTGGAGCCTGTCCCTGCTATGTGCTTCAGAGCAAGCTGATTAATCTCCCTGTGCTCGTTATCAACCTCAAATAGAAGGGCTCTCTGCAGGACCCATTGACTCAGAAAACCAGCTCTTAACATTATCTGTGTTCCATTGGGTATTTATTTTGTTAAATATTTCTGTATTGACTTTAATCTTATTAAGGAAGCCCTCTGCTTCCACACCTCCACTCAAGGCCCTTAAAACTTGGGAGTTGTAGAGAGAAAATGGCAAAGAAGGTACCAGCTTGCTCTGGGACAAGGAGCTTCCTTCTCCAGGAATTCCCTTTACTCCAGTGCTTCTCCTTGAATAGAGTTACTTGAGTGGATCCCACTAGCTCCCCACTGTGGTCCTATAGACTTTGTCCCATGACTGACCTACTACTTGCTGCCCTCCCCTCACCTCAGCTTCCTGTACTGGGAGCCTTGGCCCAAGTGGATGAAACACAGGTCAGGTCAAGGGAGAAGTGAGGAACTCCAGAGGAAGGATGGTACGATGGGGCTGTGCTCATCTGGCCCGCTCCACCACAGGGCTCCTGGTGCCCTCCTTGTTCCTGTTATACTTAGAAGTCTTTAAAGATGGAATGCCTCCAGTGCCCCTCCGAGAGAGAGGGTTCAGGCACTGAGGTTAGCACAGAGTGCCTCTCCCTCACCTGAGAAACCCTTATATTCCCTCCTCTTTCCTTCCTTTCCCAGGAAGTATGTGATTCAGCTGAGGACTACATTTTGGATTTGGTTGACTATTGTCACCGAAAACTGACACTCCTGGTGGCCCAAAACAGCTCTGTAGACCACCCAGTGTCTTCTGAAGGAGACTTTGAGCTTTCACCTTTGCAGGTACCTTGGGCACCCCATTCCCCACCAGAGCTGACTTTCCAGCTGAGGCAGTGGGCTCCTCTGAGGAGCCAGTGCTCCTCTGGTCCAGGCTGGGCAGGATGAGGCTTGATGGTCAGAGAAAAGTACTGAAAACCTGTTTTTCCCATGGTTTCCACCATGCCCTCCCATGTGCTCCAGGAGCTACAGAAGCAGGCCCAAGTGATGGAGTTTGAGATCTCTCTGAAAGCCCTTTCAGTGCTGCGCTACATCACAGACAATGTGGACAGGTACGTGGTGCAGTGGGTACAGAGCCACAGAGCGGGGGGTGGGGGTGGGAGCCAAGATTACTTTCTTCCCAAGAGAGGAGCACAGCTTTGCTCCAATCCCACGGTTCTCCTCTCCTCACTGCCCACCTCCTGCAGCTTGTCTCTGAGCACCGTAACCCGGATGCTGAGCACCCACAACTTGCCCTGCCTCTTGGTGGAGCTGCTGGAGAACAGCCCCTGGTATCACCAGGAAGAAGGTGAGTTTGTGTCCTGGAAGCTTTCTGGCACTGATGCAAAGAAAAGGAACACCCTGGGCCAGGCTCAGAGCCAAACAGGACAGTTACAAGTCCTGGTCCTGTCTCTGGTCAAGAACAGCAACTGTCTGAAGCATTTGTTGTATTCCACTGACTAGACAGCTGCAAGGGGCCAAAAAAAGTGGATGAAAATCTCAGAATTCCACAAGTATGTTTGGAAATCAAACCTTGCCACTTCGTAGCAGAAGCCATCCCCAGCCCACATCTCCCCGTGCATCCTGGAACCGAGCCAGGGAAGGTCAGAAACTGGAGGGAAAAGGAAGTGCGGGCTGTCCTTGGCCCTTTAGCTTAGAGTTCTAGAAGTCCAAGGCTTTGTCCAAGATCCAATGGCACAGCTTAGAGCAGCCCCATCTTGGGCTCTTCTGTCACCTCTCCCATGCCCTCTCTAATGCTTCTTAAACCTCAGGCCAGCTGAAGAGGTTTGAGGGGGGCAGGTGGCAAATAGTGACTGCCAGGGACTTCCAGAAGCTGACCAAGGTCGATGGTCAGGTGTGGATCGCCCTGTATAACCTGCTGCTCAGCCCAGAATGCCAGTCCAAGTATAATCTCACTGGCTTCAACAAGAACCAACTCCTTAAGGTGAGTGATGCTGAGAGATGTTATGGAGAAAGGGGTAGGCAGGGGGCATCCAGCCCTCACAGATGCCCCGTTGCCCTTCTCCTGGGTTCCTATTACCTCCATTTCCCTTCTTGTAGCCAGCACACCCTGGTCATTGCTGCCAACACCCCTGCTCCCACAGACCTTGGACATCAATCCTTCCCTCTCCTGTCCCCCTGCCCACCCTTCACCCCCCCCGACACACACTTCCCCCCATGGCCAGGGTCTGCATGGAACTCTGCCTCGCACTAATGCGTCCCTCTCCCAAATGGAAAGAAAAACCAGATCTTTAGCTGTGTGGGCCCAGGTCTTTCTCCTTTCCCTAGTGAGGATGGAGGGCAGAATCCAGGGCAAGAGGGAGTATTCCACAGGTCTTCTCCAGGAGCCTCTTCTGACTGTTCCCCCAGCTCCGGGCCTTGCTCTCTGATGTCCTGCTGGACCAGATACCCAACTTGGTGGAGCTACAGCGCTTCCTGAGCCACCTGGCTGTCACTGAGCCCCTCTCTCCCAAGAAGGATTTGGTGATGGAGCAGGTATTAACCAAGGAAAAAGAGGGCTGTCCAACCCATAGTTAGAGTTCTGTCACTGAGGCTAGACCCTGGGAGACTCTTACTGGTGCAGCTCAGCATGCTGTGGCCTTGAGTGACTCCACCTCTGCCATATTCTTGGCTCCTGGACTTGCTAGTCAAGGCCTTCTCCCATCTGAAGGCCCTTCCCCCCCAGGTCCCAGAAATCTGGAGCCGGCTGGAGAAGAAAAACGGGGGGAAATGGCACGCCATTGCAAAATACCAGCTGAAGCACATCTTTAGCTCCTCTGAGCAGGACCTTCGTCTGCAGGCCAGAAGGTAGGCAGGGCAGGGAGCAGCAGACTGGGCTCAGAAACACCCCCTTAAGAGGGATTGGTCTTGGGTCTCAGGGATCCCCAATTCCTGAAAACACCAGAGAACACCAACTCCTTCCTTTCTGCCCTGAGCCTGAATCAGGCTTTTCACTTTACTTTCTAAACCTCTGCCTGAAGTTGGGGATGCCCTGATTTTCTGAACCCCTGAGCTCTGTCTCCCCCAATCTCTTAGTGACTCCACTCATCCTGTTACCGTAACTGGCCTCTGCCCCTTTTCTTTCTTATTCTCCTTAGCATCACACATCCAAAAGAAAAGTTTCCCGAGGAAAATGACAGCATCCATTCAGAAGGACTATCCCAGGGCAGGACAGTTAGACATGTGCATGTAAAAGAAATTGGCCCCATTCCAGGTTAGGCCATAACTTAGTTGTCAGGCCCATGTGTCTAGCTAGGTTTCTAGCCCGGCTTGGCCCAAGATGCTTCTCGTTCATAGATCTCAGGAAGGAATGTGTCTCCCATCCCAGAACAAGTCCACAGGAATGGTGATCTGGGATTCACCTATTTGGGTTCCTCCGATTGAACTCATCAGGTTGTCCTAGAACCCCCCCCCCAGCTCCCTGTCAGCCAATCAGGAAGTCTCATTATAACATGGATGTTCTGGAGGTGCACCACTTGGGCATTCCTGTCTGATCAGAAATGCATGGAACCTGAGAGATCACTTGGTGTAGCCATAAACTTCTATGCTTGGACTTCAGGGAAATTGAGAGTCAGGGAAAGGAAGATACTTGCCTTCAGACAAAAGGCAGCAAAGGAGCAGAATTTGGATTTAAAACCACATCCTCTGGTTTAAATGCAGTGTCCTTAACTTGAGTCACTTTCCCAAGTCCCCAACCAAGAAAAAAAAAATGGAGATGCAAAAAGATACAGGCAGGATTGTGGAACAATCGCCAGTCATGGTGGTCAGACTTATCAGGCCTCCCTTTTCCTGTGTTTTTCTACAGATGGGCAGAGACCTACAAACTTGATGTGATGGAGGCGCTGAATCCTGAGAAGCCCAAGTGTGCCTCCTGCAATGCTGAGGCCTCCAAGAGATGCTCTCGGTGCCAGAATGAGTGGTACTGTAAGAGGTATGCTCACTACTCCCCCCAAAACTGCTTCCCTTCCCTCTCCCAAACATCAATCCAAGGGTTCTGTGGTACCTGGGCTCCCAGGGGGAGGGGGGGTGTCTCCAGGAACTCCCAATCAGAGGCCAGACATCATTGGCCCAGGGATGTAGAGACAAAAGGGTCATCCCCAAGATCCAGGAGCCCATCCCTTTAGTTATTTATTTTGCTGAGGCAATTGGGGTTGTGACTTGCCCAGGGTCACACAAGTAGGACCTGTTAAGTGTCTGAGATCACATTTGAACTCAGGTCCTCCTGATTTCAGGGCTGGTGCTCTATCTACTCCCATTCCTTTAACAGCTAAGTTGAACCTCATTGAGCCTTCCATTGCTCCTCTTTCTCTTGAACAGGGAATGTCAGGTAAAACATTGGCAGAAGCACCGAAAAGCTTGTGATTTAATGTCCAAGGGGATGGACAGTGTGAAGGAGGAGGTCAAAGCATAATTGTAGCTGCTGCTCGTTTCCCCTTGTGGTATCCCATCTTGCCAAGCCCCCACCCACCCAAGGCCCCAGAGTGCCCCACTATGCTAGCTATGTGCCCCTCCCTCCCACCCCCACATCCATTAGCATCTCTGCCCAGACTGGTCCAAAGGCTTCCCTCTCAGGCAGTGGCCACTGCCTGCTCTTTCCCCTTCCTGGTCTGAATCCTTGGTAACCCATTCATTGTCCACTAACCCTGCAGCTCCCAGGACAGCCCAGAATCCATGAGGCTAGAATAGAGGATTGCGTCCTCTCACTCCTGGGAGCGCAGGGCGCTGCAGGCTCCTTCTTGCCCCCAGAGGAGGGGGAAGGGGAATTCTAGGGGGAGTGAGTGATCACAGGCACCTAGAGAAGGGAGGAAGGGAGGGAGGGCGGTTGCTGAGACTTTCCTCCGATTTCTGAGAGTCTGTGGCAGGAAAGTGCGGATGTGGGGTACCTTCTTCCTTTCTGTAAAGCACAGTAAATGGTTTCTTTTAAGAAGCTTCTGTCTCTTTGCAATGCTGAGCCGCCCCCTCTCGGCCCCTTCTCTTCTGGCCTGCCTAGTAATGGGATGGGGATGGGTTTGGGAGAGAGCTGAGGCCGCTTCCTGTGGGGCCAGGCTATGCCTCCAAGAGAAAGGGAAGGAGGGAGAAAGCCACAGCGGAGAGACCGGCGGGATGCTGCGCTCGGAGGGGCCTCGCCCTGCACCCCTTTTCAGGCCAAGGCCAGCCTGGAACACTGCCCCGTTTGGCTCTGGTGCTTCTAAGATCCAACTTCCTTCCCTTGTTGGGGGATGAGAGACGCCGCAAACGTTCTCAGACCACTGCCCCCCCCCCTTGAGAAGATGTGTCCTCCTGTGGCTCCTTCACCCCACCTCGCACGTTTAGGGGCAGTTCTGGCGGATCCCCTCCCCTCCAGCAGGTCCCTCCCTACACTAGTTTCCCGCCCCCGAGTCAAAACGCAGAATTCTGCCAGCCCCCCTCCCAGATTCTAGTTTCCATTGCGTAGTTTTGGCTAAGAACATCACTGCTCACGGAGGCTGGGCCCCTGGGTGGGGCGGGGCTGGTTGTCAAAAGTACTTGCCTGAGCCTTCTTGGTGGGGGCCGGGGCCGGGGGCGGGCGGACTCCTGCCTCCCGAAGGCGCAAGGAGTTGGAAGGGGCGGCTCCGCCCTAATCATGCTCCTGCTGCTGCTCTGAGACCATTGGGACCCACGGACTGGAGGAGGAGGAGGCAGAAACCTCTGCTGCTCATCCCGTGAGGGGCAGGGCCAAGGCGAGTGAGCCGCGGGCACCAAGAGGGGCCGAGAACCGAAGCGCTGAGCACAGAGAACTACAGACAGAGGCAGAAGTTGAACTTGGGGGGCGGGGGGGTAGGGGAGAGTGGGAAGGGGGTAGAGACCGAAGCAGTAACTGTCCCAGCTGAAGAGCTCGGAGAAGTGACCAAAAGAGGCAGGGCTACCCCTGCCCGGCTAGAGAAAGGGCTTGCTGCTCCGCGGCCAGCACAGTTGCGTCCCGGGACGCTTGCAGAGGGAGGCAGTGATGTCTGCGGAGCCGGAGCTGATTGAGTTAAAGAACTTGGTCCGGTACCCTGACGGGCTGCGAGAGCTAGAGACTGGCCGGAGTCCGGGCCCTCGGAGTCCAGGCCGACTGGAGCGCGCCAACGCAGTGCGCATCACCCCGGGCCGCGGCCCTGACGTGCTGCCCCGCGGCCGTCAAGTCCGTCTGCTGGGCGGCCACAGCGATCCCCGACTCACTACGGGTCCCGGCCGGGGCCACTGCTTCCGCCCATCAGGACCTGGCACTCACACTTGGTGCGACCTCTGTGGGGACTTCATCTGGGGCGTCATTCGCAAGGGCCTGCAATGTGTCCGTGAGTACTGGGGTCTGTCAACTACGAGGGTAGGGTGGATGGGAGTCTGTAAGCTAGACAGCGGAGGCTCTCAGTGCTCGTGTGTGTCCATGTGGGAGCTGCTGTGAACTTGTACCTTCAGGAGTAAGGGTCCTGCAGAGGAATATGGGTAAGGGCGATAACATCTAGGTGGGATCCTGGATTTTCTGGGGCACCAGCAGCTACAGGTCTTGACCAGGTTAGACGTAGTGCCCAAGCAGCAATATAAGTGTACCCAAGGTGGAAGCTTGGGAGAATCCCTGGGGCCTGTTAGGAAAGGTGTAAATCACAGCCTTGAACTCACATTTGCAAACCACCACCACCACTATTCCTTCAGTATGAGGATGGAGGAGGTGATAACCTCCTGTCCAGCAGCTACGCCCCAAGACCCTAGCACCATCCCAGAACCAATTTAGTAAGTTCTTTTAAAGACTTCAGCAGCACGAGCCCCATGGAAGCCATCTCGATGCTCCAGAAGGTGTTCAGACAGCTTCAGTGTTCTGTCTGATTTAACCTGCTATGGCTGAAGTTTTACCTTTGGTCAATCCCAGGGAAAAGATCTTGTCTGCTCAAATTTAGCAGTGTTACATTTCATTGCAGGGTAAATGTTTAACCTACTTACTGGGCAAACCATCTAGAAACAACCCATGTGCTCATCTCCAATGATTCTTATCTACAAATTAAAACTCGTCTGGCCCCATTTCTTTTGTCTCCCATCTCCACCTCCAGGTCGGGTTTGACTACCTCTGCTTCATTTTATTTTCTGTCTTGCCTGCTTTCTGGTAGTTCCACTCAATAAGGTGTTGCTGGGTTTGGGTACTGGTGCCCTACACCACAAATGCCTCATTGTGGTACGTGGTGCCAGGGGGTTACGCCAGGTTTGGCCAATGCAGTATTAACTCTGGCCCATTCTACCAACCAGGAAAGGCTCTGAGTGCAGCTTCGGCGATTCTTTGAGGACTAGTTTAATGAAGGGCAGTGAACATCTTCACAGGAAAATAAGGCTGAGTGGTTTGGTTTGGGATGGGTGCTTTTTTGTTATTATTGGGTTTTGTTTGTTTGGGGATTGGTTTTGTGTGTTGCTTCAGTGACTCAAAAGAGCTGGGAGGTTGGGGGGGGGGGAAGATTGATTCTATGGAATCCATTTCCAGAACTTCAGTGATACAAAAGATCTGAAAGAAGGTGCCAGGAATCACATGGTTCTTGGATGGTCAACAAACATAAATTTAACTGTTGACATTTAAAATTCCATCTTTGCCCAATGAATGAGAAGCTGGCACATTCTTGGAGAGTGGGAACCATATCGATGTTGATGCCCTAGCTATTGACAAAATAAGAGAACATTGAATCTAAGTGTCTCAAGGACTCACAGACTCTTCTCCGAGAAACAAATAAAGACAATTGATTTTATTTTGTTTCCAAAGGCAACAAGAAACATCATCTAATGTAACATTTGGATCATCTTATCTTTGCAAAGACTGAGCATAAGCCAGCAAAACATCATATAATCATTTGGCTTTTGGCCAACATTCAATTCATTGAACACCCACTGTGTGCCATGTAGTATGACATGTGCTAGGGATGAAAAGAAAAAAACTAGAAAACATAAATTATATGAGGGCAGGGGAAAATATGCCCACAAGCAAGTAGATAACAATATACATAAAGCAAGATAAATTAATTGGGGAGCAGGAACTGGCAACTGAGTGAAGTAATGGATTTGGAGTCAGGAAAACCCAAATTTAAATTTTGCCTCATACACTTAACTGTGTGTTGTTGTTCAGTCTCTTTCATTCTTTGTGATGTCATTTGGAGTTTTCCTGGCAGAGAGACTGGAGTGGTTTGCCATGTCCTTCTCCAATTCTGTTTAAAAAGGAGGAAGCTGAGACAAACAGGGTTAAGTGACTTCCCCAAGTTCATACAGCTGGTCTTTGAAACAACATCTGAACTCAGGCAGATGAGCCTTCCTGACTCCACACCTAGTGCTCTATGCACTATGGTGCCACCTAGCTATCATATTAGTCTCTCATGACCTCTTTCTTCTCAGTTTTGGCTTTCTGATCTTTAAAATGAAGTTGGACTCAATGGTCCCATAGGTCCCTTCCAGCTCAATCTATGTTCTCTTGAACTAGGGGATCAACATAAGACTCCTAAGAAGTGTCACTTGAGCTGGTAGAAGTAAAGATCTTCATTCCAAATGAAAGGGGACAAACAGCATGTGTAGTAGCCAAGACTGGATACACAATGATGTTACATCCAGGATCCTAACTTTAAGCTAGATGGTGATAGTTTTAAATACCAACAGTAGCTTGCATTTTATCCTGGAGGCAGTAAGGAGCTCCCCTATAGCTTCGAGGTGAGATGAGCTACCTTGTCAGACTCACAATTGAGACCTCTGTTTAGTTGGGATGAGGAGAATAAATTGGGGAGAGAAGGCAGATGTTAGATAGAGATCCCAAATAGGACATCGCCAGAGATCTGGCTGAAAGTTGATGAGACCTTGAGCAATGAAGGTTACATGTCCAAATCTCATATGAAAAAAAAAAAAGAAAATGATGGGAAGAACTTGACAACCCAGTTGTACAAAGTCATTATAGTGACTTCATTATGAAAGTAAAGAGGATGGCAATCATTTTAAATAACATGGTTCTGTGATAGAAAATGCCATCCACACCCAGAGAAAGAACCATAGAGTCTGAATGCTGATCAAAACATACTATTTTCACTTTTTTTCTTGTTTTTTTTTTCCTTTCTCGTGGTTTTCCCCTTTTGTTCTGATTCTTCCATCACAACATGACTAATATGGAAATATGGTTAATATGATTGTACAGGTATAACCTATATAAGATTGCTTGCTGTCTTGGGGAGTGGGGAGAAGAGGGAGGGAGGGAGAACATTGAAAATCAAAAAATTAAATATTGACAAAAATTTAATTTTTAAAAATATGGTTCTGAATCAAGAAATTAACATTAAGAAAAAATGTGTGTACTAATCTGCACATCATGAATAATTTCTTCCCAAGAAGAAAGGTGTTAGGCATAGTGAATACCAAAGATATAATCTTAAAAAAAGAAAATAAAAACTATCTTACCAGGCAGGAAATGACTGTTACAAACTATCCATGTCAAAATCTGCTATGTGTGAACAGAACATCATATACCCAGCACAAAAGACAAAGTAAATACTAAAATAGAAAAAGGAAAATGAAAACAGTCTCAGCAATTAGAGTAGTCTCAATCCAACATATTTAAACAGCCTATTGATCATGGAAAACAGGAATTGGACAAAAGTAAAGACATTGAACAATGGACATTTCTTAATGAAATATAACTGATGTAAAATGAGGAGGCAGAAATTGCTATCAGCATAATTTATTTGCAGGTAAAGTGCAGTTATTTGTTTAAAGTGGAAGCTCATTTATTTAACATTATAGAGGAGGAAGACAAAGACTTTGAGCAATGAATACTTACCAAAATAGTGGAATGCAGCTGAGAAAATGGGATAAAATTGGAATATCTAATTATTACATATCTCCTCAATCGAATGTAAATTTTTGAAAGGAGGGACTATTTCATTCTTTGTAAACACTTCTCTCTCCAACTTTGATGACTTGAATTGACAGTCATGATTAGAAACCAATTGTGCCATTAGCTGTGTATCTTTGGGGAATCAGGGATAGGAGGAGAGGGGAGAAGTGTTCAAATGCCAAATAGGGAGTCTGGCAGTAATCCAGATTGAGAGTGGATGAGACTCTGAGTTCAAGGACCAAACACAATAAGGAATCATGATGAAACACACATCCCACCTCCCGAGAGATAGGAGTGATGGATTCACAGCAAAGATTTAAACTTTCTGGATGTGGCCAATGTGGGACTTTGCTTAACTATGTGTGTTTGCAATAGCTTTTATTTTTCTTGCTTTCTCAGTGGGTAATTGGGGAGGTAAAGAATGATGACCTGAAAATGTGATGAAATTCAATTTAAAAAGAAAGTGTTAATTTTTTTAAACTAATTTTATTTTGCTGAGGCAATTGGGGTTAAGTGACTTGCCCAGAGTCACACAACTAGGAAGTAAAACTAATATTTTAAAATGATGAATGGAAAAAATGAAAAATGCTGAAGAAGACATTTTAAATGCACTTGGGATTGCTTTTTCAAGGTATCTCAAAGAGGGAAGATTTCAAAAAGATCAAAAAAGGTTAAATGATTTCCCCCCCCTATCTTCCCTCTTCTCCAAAAAGAGATCAAGATGATATCAACAACTAGTGAGAGATATACACTCTTATTATACTATTTTTATTAAAAAGTGACCTATTCTTTGACTGCCAATGTAATAAAGAAAGCATGAAAGACAGGCAGGCGGGCTTTTGTAGGTAGGTGATTTTCTACAGAAGATTATAGTTAGATGAATTTTGTGACCATGCAACTGGCTTGAGAGGCTTTAAGTTCCTAAAGTCTCTATATGGGTGGGTTTGTTATTTTTTTATTACAGTTTTTTTTTATTTTCAAAACAAATACATAGATAATTTTTCAACATTAATCCTTGCAAAACCTTGTGTTCCCATTCCCCCCACCTCCTCCCCTAAATGACAAATGATCCAATACATATTAAACATGATATGTTAAATCCAGTATATGGATACATATTTATACAATTATCTCACTGCACAAGAAAAGTCAGATTGAAAAGGGAAAAAAATAGAAAAGAAAATTCAAGCAAACAACAAAGAGTGAAAATGCTATGTTGTGGTCCACACTCCATTCCCACAGTCCTCTCTCTGGATGTAGATGGTGCCCATCATCACAAGATCATTGGAACTTACCTGAATCATCTCTGCTGTTTTTTTTTAATGCAATATGAAAGGGTCTAGTGAAAGAAGGTATATCCTATCAGAGGTATGATAGGACTGTGGCATTAATAATGCTCAGTTTCCCACTCTATATCATCATGAAGGGTTGATACATACCTAAGATATGTGCCAGTGTTATGAAAGATGTTATGTGTGGAATCTAAAAAAAGAAATTCTCTGTTTATATGCATGTTCTCCAAATTTGGTCATTTGTTTATGATATTGGTTATGATGAAAATGATTTTTTAAAAAAGCTTCTTCTGTGAAGTCTATAGTAAGATAAAAGAGGTCTCACTGTGGGCACTTGAACAAACACATTGTCCAAACTATGACATTATCAGCAATCATTTATTAAAGGGAAAAAGAAAAAAAAGATTTAAAAAACCCTACTGTATGCTAGACACTATACTAAGTGCTGGAAATACAAATTCAAAAATGAAGCCATCCCTGGCTTCAAGTAGATTATATTCTATAATCTTACCATAACCTTTTTGTAGCTGACATTCATATAGCATTTTAAAGCCTACACAGTTCTTTCTATATATGATCAAATTTGATTCCTTAGGAGGTAGGTTAGTACAGGTATCGTTATTCTCATTGTACAGATACGGAAACTTAGAGACGGGTTAAGTGCCTGAGTGTACATGGTCATATGGCCTTAAGTGGCAAAGTTGGAGGGTGAACTCACGCCTTTTTTAAAATAATATTTTATTTTTCCAAACACATGCAAAGATAAGTTTTCAACAATCACTTTTACAAAACTTTGTGTTCCAAATTTTTCTCCCTTTCCCCTTCCCCTCTCCTCAAAACAGCAAGCAATCCAATATAGATTAAACGTGTAATTCTTCTAAACATTTTTATATTTGTCATGCTGTGCAAGAAAAATCAAATCAAAAGGGAAAAAATGAGAAAGAAAAAAAACAAGCAAAACAACAAGAAAGGGTGAGAATACTGTGTTTTGAACCACATTCAGTCTTTCCATGGATGCAGATGGCACTGTCCATCACAAGTCTATTGGAATTGCTTTGAATCACCTCCTTGTTGAAAAGAGCCAAGTCCATCATAATTGATTATCACATAATCTTTTTGTTTCTGTGCACAGTTTTCTTGGTTCTATTCACTTCGATTTAGCATCAGTTCATGTAAGTCTTTCCAAGCTTTTCTGAAATCAGCCTGTCCATCATCTCTTCATAGAACAATAATATTCCATAACATTTATACACCATAACTTATTCAGCCATTCCCCAACTGATGGGCATCCACTCAGTTTCCAGTTTCTAGCCACTACAAAAATAAAAAATGTTTATACATTTTTGCACATGTGGGTCCTTTTCCCTTTTTGTGATCTCTATAGGATACAGACCCGGTAGAGACACTGCTAGATCGAAGGGTATGCACAGTTTTATGGCCCTTTGGGCATAGCTCTAAATTGCTCTCCAGAAGGGTTGGATCAATTTACAACTCCACCAACAATGCCTTAATTCCAGTTTTCCCATATCCCCTCCAATGTTTGTCATCTTTTCCTGTCATCTTAACTGATCTGAGAAGTGTGAAATGGTACCTCAGAGTTGTCTTAATTTGCATTTCTCTGATCACTAGTGCTCTAGAGCATTTTTCACATGACTAGAAATGCCTTTGAATTTCTTCATCTGAAAATTATCTGTTCATATCCTGGACCATTTGTCGACTGAGGAATGATTTATATTCTTATACATTTGGAACTCAGGTTTTTTGACTCCAAATCCAACTTTATGCACTTTCAGCAGCCTTTCTCAAACTTTTTTGGTCTCAGAACCTCTTTACCTTCTCAAAAATTATTGATTCCTTCCCCACTTCTGGCCAAGAGCTTCTGTTAAATGGGGTATATCTATTGTTCTTTACCATATTAGGAATTGAAATGGCTTTGTATTATTATGAAAGTAGTTTTGACTTTTGGACTCCTTGAAAGAAGTCTCAGGCATTTCCAGAAGTTCCCAGACCATAGAGGTGCTGCTTTCATGATGTTTCCAGATACCTCTGACTAGCAGGAAGTTTTGGGAGTAAGTCTGTCTCTCTAGTTAGATCTTGGACAGATGCTGCTGATATGCTTCTGGCACATGCTCAAATTAAATTGGGCAGGAGCATTCATTTAGTTTGATCACATTTGGGAAATGTTGCAGTGTTTTGGTAACAGCAAACTATCTTTTGAGCCACCAGTATTTTCCTGATAATGACTGAATCCTGAAACATAATCTCTAAAAAAATCATACTGAGCAGTAGGTTGTTAGCAATGTCTTAGGTATAAGAAGTAGCCATTTAGACATAAAAAGAGATGGACTATTTTTGAAACAAGAATGTGGATTAATAGATCCACATTCCAATATGTGGATATTCTACAATATTCTAATACCACAATCCAAATGGTACTTTGGTATCCCTGAGATACTAATAATTCCAGAGGAAGATTTCCAATCCATTGAGTAGATCCTCTTATCTATTTTGGGGATTGAGGGGAGACTAGAATCACAGAGATAGATGAAGCTTTATCAATGGAGAAACTTACATACAGGGGCCAAATCAAAGTGTCAAAGTATACTCTAACCTCACAGAATATACTAGACAGTATTGAGATATATTGTATGTGTATGTATATATATATATATATATACTCACACATATACATATATTGTATGTATATAATTTTTTGTTCAACAGTATATCATGTATAAATGTAGCAACATGTGTCAGAAGTCTCAGGATATACATATGTGCAATGTTACGGTTTTATTCAGTTGTTTCTGTCATTACCAACTCTGTGATCCCATTTGGGGTTTTCTTGTCAAAAATAGTGGAGTAGTTTGCCATTTCCTTTTTCAACTCATTTTATAGATGAAGAAACTGAGGCAGACAGGATTACGTGACTTGCCCAGGTAAGTGTCTGAGGCCAGATTTGAATTTAAGATGAATTTTCCTGACTACAGACCCAACACTTCTAGTTGTATAATATGTTCATGCAAAATATGATCCTGTAACAATGATGTGAAAATGTATCAGTTCCCTATGAAGTTTGAGGTTTAAATGTATCAATGGAGTTTCAAAGTAGATTTAATTTGTAAAAAAAAAAAAATTAGCATAGTTAAGGACTGTCAGTAAAGACATGTATCTGTGCATGAAAGCACTAGTGTAACTAACATGTAGCTTATGAAAATTTCCATGTAGCATGTAACTTGATGTTTTTTTAATGTATCAGGGTGCCCGTATGTCAGTTTTTATCAGTATGAATGTATCAATCTATTTCCAAAGTAGATTATGACAAAGCATGATATATATACGTCAGTAGTGTGTGAATATCTCTCACTGGGATACAACTTCCTTGTGTGTGTACTTTTATGTGTGTGAATGTATCAGTAGTCTTTCCCTATCCCTGGAGTGTTAAAGTTTCACTATGACATGTGAATTATTAATATGTAGCTAAATCCACATATCAGCATTCTTTCTCTGCCTTAGTTAAAGTGTAACCCCATTAGGAGAGTACAGAAGGGGGTGCGGAGGCTGGGAAAGGCTGGAGAGGGAGGAATCAGCTAGACTTGAGCAGCTGGACAGTGGGGACTTTGATCCCCACAAGATGAGGACATTGCTCCCCAGTACATTGTGGGCCCCATTTTAGGTAGCTTTTTTCCTTTCAGTACCTCCTTCTGGGAAGATATGCTTTCCCCAGAAAGTCCACCAGGGGGACCTAAAGAGCCATGTGAAAATTACTGGTCTGGGGCAATGGCTTTGGGGAGATGAAAAACAAATGGAAACTCACTATTTTTCCTTCCTCTCCCCAGATTGCAAGTTTACTTGCCATTATCGATGCCGGGCCCTGATCCGTTTAGACTGTTTTGGTCCCCGAGAACTGAGCTTGGAGCCTACCTTGGAAAGAGACACCAATGTGGTATGTCTGTTCTAGTGGTCTGTATCATTGGGTGGTAGGACTACCAAATGGATGGGGTTGGGAAGATTGAAGAGCAGTGGGAAATGTCTTCCTCTTGGGAGTCGATGGGAAAAGCAAGGTATTTGTTATCGGAAGCCTTGATTTTGAATATCATGTTGGAAAAAAAATCCCTTAAACTTTCTGGCCTCATGTTTTTCCTTTCTAAATGAAGGAATTGCAGTTTAACAGTTAGATAATAGAGAAAAACTCTCTTAGAGTTCTAAAATTCTATGATCATTTTGAAAGGGAAACCTGGAAATGGGACTTTCTTGAAATCACCTAAGCCAAAGACAGAACAAGAACAAGAACTAAGTTCTGCTAACTCCCAGTCCAATATTCTCTCTCCTGAAAAGCTGGTCTTGGAAATGTAGTCTACAGCAGGGCTTCTTAAACTTTTTGCCTTAAGAAATTTTTATGTGACCCTAGGTATATAGGTATATAAAATAGGTATATAAATCAAACATTTACTGATAATAAATCACAGTTTTACAGCTCCTACATTCAATTACTCAACCCCATCTGGGGTCGCAACCCAAATGTAGCTTGTAGCTACAATACTCAAGGAAGGGCAGTTAGCCTGGACGTGAACCGTGATGCATGTTCCTCTGTCCCAATCCAGATGTCCCCAGTACCAAGGCATGATCTAGTCATCCTGCCTTTACTTGAAGGGAGCCCTCTATCTTTTGGGGTAGTACATTATATTTCAGGATAGGTAACTTTTTTTTCCCCACGCTTTTCCTTATTTCAAGCCCAAGTCCATGTTTCTTCAACTTCTGTTTATTGATCCTTGTTGTGCCTTTTGGAGCCAAGCAGATTAATTTTCTCGTACAAAAACCTTTCATATACTTGAAGACAGTTTATGCATAGTACTGAAGTTTTCTCTTCTTCAGACTAAACTTGTCCATTTCTTTCCATTTCTGTCTATGATCTTAAGGCTTTTTCCCAGTGCGGTCACCCATCTCTCTAACTTATTAATTAACCTTCCTCAAATATTGTGCCCAGAATTGAATGTAGTATTTCAAATATGATCTTGTCAGGAATACATAGAGACCGACTATCACCTGTAGTTCTAAACATGTTTTTCCTCTTAATAAGAATTATCATCTTTTTTATTGATACATTTTATTTTGATATCACATTCATTTCCACATACTTTCTTTCCTCCTTACCTATCAAACTCTTCCCTTGTGATAAATATTTAAAAAGAAAAAACAGTTCAGGAAAAAAACAGCCAACATGCTGTGTCTAGCAGCATATTCAGCATTTCACACCCTGTCTTCTATTTCTCCAGTAAAGGAAGGGTGGGGGGGTATATTTGCTCATTTCTTCTTCACAACCAAGCTTACCAGCATTATTGTTGTCTCCATTTACCTAGTTTCAGTTGTATGTTTTTTCCCCTTGGTTCTGCATATTACTTCCTGTATTTGTTCATATAAACCTTCCCATGATTCTCAGAATTCTTGATATTGTTTTGTATAGCACAGTAATATTCCATTGCATGCATATCACCCATTATGTTCCCAATTAGTGACAATAATTGATGACACCAACTATGTTTCCAATTAATATCAGCTCTTTTAGCTCTCATATTACACTGGTGACTAATGGACTTGCAATCTACTAAAACTCTCATAACATTTTCACAGGACATGGAATATGTAATTCTTTCATCTTGTACTTGTGAAATTGATTTTTTTTAAATTAGGATGCAATTCTTTTATTTATTTGTATGATATTTAGTCAGTCCAGCATTTTTGCATGTTGAGATCTTGTTGGATGCTGTCATATAATATTTTAGCTTCTTTTCATCTATATGTTTGATAAAAATGCCATCTTGCCTTTATCCAAATCCTTAATATAAATGTTTAAAATGGCATTTCATTAAGGATAGATTCTTGGGTCACTCCATTTGAGAGCTTCCTTCTAAGATGACATCGAACAGTGATTTAATGACTACTCTTTGGATTTGGCCATTCACCCACTTCTGAATGTCTTGTACCATTGTCTAATTCAGCTCACTCCATCTTGTCTTCTAGGCTAACATGAAATATTTAGTCAAATGTAAAGAGCATTACTTTATCTATTATAATTACCTTGTTTAAATAAGTGGGATACTGGCCTGGCATGACTCAGCTATGATAGCTCCTTGTGATTATGGCTTCCTTTTCTAGATGGTTTACCTTGAATGAAATCAAGCTCCTTGGTCAGTGGTTTGCAAATTACATCTTCTTCTCTCTCTTGAAAACCTGGACAGCATTTGCCTCTTTTAAATCCAGCAGTATCCTTCCTGTTCCCTATAATCTTAACATGATCAATAACCTGGTAGTTTAGCAATCACAATGAAAGATTTTTAAAATCAATTCTCCCTGATATCTTTTTGTTGTTGAAGCAATTGGGGTTAGGTAATTTGCCCAAGGGTTACACAGCTAGGAAGTATTAAGTATATGAAGTCAAATTTGAACTCTGTTCCTCCTGACTCCAGGGCTTGTGCTCTACCTACTACACCATCTAGCTGTCGTCTAATTGCTTTTTTCCACCAAAATTTCCTCCTCTATCCCTCCCTTTCCACCTCCCTAGAGAGGTATCCCATGTAACAAATATTTTTTTAAGAAAAAAAAGGAGGGGCAGCTAGGTGGCGCAGTGGATAGAGCACCAGCCCTGAAGTCAGGAAGACCTGAGTTCAAATCTGGTCTCAGACACTTAACATTCCCTAGCTGTGTGACCCTGGGCAAGTCACTTAACCTCAATTGCCTCAGCAAAAAGCAAAAAAAAAAAAAATCAAAACCTTATAGCTATAGTCAGAAAAGTCTGAAAATATATGTGATATACTATCCTTGTGGGTTTCTAGACTATGGAAAAGAGTGAATGAAAACATCCTCTCATATCTCTTCTTTGGAGTCATCCTTGCTATTTGTGATTCTCTCTTGATTGTTTATAGTTGTTATTTTCCATTAGCATTGGTGTAATCATTGTGTTTTTTTGACCCAACTTACCTCGTCAGTTTATGATTCTCTTTATTCCTCATATTTATAATTTCTTTCAGTAATATCAGTAATTAGACAATGAACCAATGAACCAGAGAGTGGTCACACAGGAAAAAGCAAAAATAGAAAACAGCCATTTCACAGTGGGGTGGTCAACACTATCAGAATGGATGAGGAGGATAAAGACTGAGAAAAGACTATCCAATGAAGCAGTTGAAATTACTGATGACTTTGGAAGAAACTGTTCATTAGAGTAGAGGGAATGAGAATCACTTTGTATTCCTCATATTTATAATTTCTTTCAGTAATATCTTATTACATTCATGTACCACAATTTGTTTAGCCATTCCCCAATCAATAGACATCTACTTTGCTATCACCAAAAGCACTGCTATAAATTTTTTTGTATATATGGGAGATTTTCTTTTTTGATGGCCTCCTTAGTACAGTATCTGCCACATAGTAGATGCTTAATAAGTGCTTGTTTTCTTTTCTCCTTCCTCCTTGCTGTATATTAATAGAATCTTCGAATCAAAGGGTATGAACTCATTAGGCACTTCAATTGTGAATACAAGTTTCTTTCCAAAGTGCTAATATTGATGCACAGCTCTACTACTAGTGTGCCTTGTCTTCCCACAATTCCTCAACCATGTATTCCCCTTTTTGTCATCTTTGCCAGTTTACAATCAGTGATATAAAACCTCAGAGCTGTTTTGATTTGTAGTTCTCTAATTATTATTGGTTCTCTTATTATTAATGGTTTAAAGAATTCTTCCATACAATTGTTAAAAGTTTGCAGTTCTTCTTTTGAGAATTGTTTGTTCTAACATTTTCATGTTCTCTATTGAGGTTTGCTTGCATTGTATTTCCTTTATCGGATTATTATTTCTTGTAGATACGATTTCTCCTGCACAAAAAATGATGTGTGGCAATAACTATACATATATTCGATTTCTTAAGTATTTTAACATAATTATCATGTATTGGATATCCTGCCATCTAGGGGAGGGGTGGGGAGTAGGGGGGAAAAATTTGTAACAGAAAGCTTTGTAAGGGTTAATGTTTAGGAATTACCCATACATATGTTTTGCAAATAAAAAGTATTAACAAATAAAAAATAATAATAATAAAAGAGAATTGTTTGTTCACATCCTTTGACACTTATCTATTGGAGAATAGCTTTTGATCATACATTCATCTGTTGTTGTTGTATGTTGCACTGAAAGTTTTTGCACCTTAGGGAATTACCTGGGCAACTTTGTGAAGGAATGATTAGGACGGAGAGAGACCAAAACTGGAAGACACAATAGGGGCTGTTGCAGTAGTCCACAGAGAAGTGATGTGAGCCTGATTTAGAGTACTAGCATGTATTTGGAGAGAAGGGGATAGCTGTGAGATAGTGTGGGGTTAGAATCAGCAGATGATTGGATATAAGAGTGGAAGGAAAGGGATGAGTTTAAGACTACCTCCAGTGTTACAAACCTGAATCGCTGGAAGCGTGGTAGTTCTTCAATAGAAATAGAAAGTTTTAGAATAAGGAGGAAAATGAAATTTGTTGTTGTGCCATGTTTAATGTGAGTTGATTATGAGTCATCTAGATGGAGATCCAGGAGACAGCTGGTGACACAGGCTTCAAAAGAGATTATAGCTGGACATTCAGATTTGGAATTTATTTGTTTAGAACTGGATCTTGACCACATCAAGGCAGATGAGATCAACAGAGAAAAAAATTAGAGAAAGAAGAGAAGAAAACACATGCTTATTGCAAGGGGGCTAGACAATGAACCAATGAACCAGAGCATGGTCACACGGGAAAAAGCAAAAATAGAAAACAGCCATTTCACAGTGGGGTGGTCAACACTATCAGAATGGATGAGGAGGATAAAGACTGAGAAAAGACCATCTGATGAAGCAGTTGAAATTACTGATGACTTTGGAGAAAACTGTTCATTGGCGTGGAGGGGATGAGAATCAATTTGTAAAAGGAGTTAAGGAAATGAGGTCAAGAAATATAAATGACAGAGCTATAACTAGCAGAGAACCATTTTGCTTAAGGCAAAATCATCTGTTCGAAGGTATTCTGTCCTTTAATCTGTTGACCCTGAAGTGGGTGCTAGGCAGTGAATGTCTTTCCTGTGTCAGTTATGACTGACTCAGTGGCACTGGGCCAACAGAAGGCTAAAAGTTGCCAAGGACCTCTTTAGACAGAAGATGTACCCTGTCTCCATGTTAGCACCCCTGTCCTGAGACTCCATTCTGAGGGTTATATCATCAGGTCCCTCTCCAAGCCAACTTTCCCCTATGGCATTAAAGAAATTGTACCTGTTTAGGGCAGGCCATCCTAATCTTGCATAGTCTGGACCTCTCTAGCACAGGGGACCAAAGGGTTCAAGGTATTCTATGTGTATTCTTTTCTACCTCCCAAGCCCACACTCAGCTGAATTTGCTTGAGGTACTAGAATTCCCAATCACAGGAATTTGGTAGAAGTAAATGGTTTTGATTTATTGATGCTTTACATATAAGCTAGTGGTGGCAAAGAACTGGAAATTGTGGGGATGCCCAGTGTGAGAAAAGAGGGAAAAATATAAGTGCAAAGCACTGAAAGAAAATCTTAAAGAAGACAATGAAAGTAGTTTCAAAAATTTTATGTAGTATATAGTTTTAAAAAATAAACTGTCAGGGGCAGCTAAGTGGCGCAGTAGATAGAGTACCAGCCCTAAAGTCAGGAAGACCTGAGTTCAAATTTGACCTCAGACACTTAACATGTCCTAGCTGTGTGACCCTGGGCAAGTCACTTAAACCGAATCAGCTCAGCAAAAAATAAATAAATAAACTGAAATGTAAATTCATGATTTTTAGTGAATCTTCTATTTATGTTGTGCTATATACATAGAAATGTTCTTTTTTTTGTCTTTAAATATTTAAGTTCAAAATGAATTATATATGTATACATATATATATACACATTTATATATGTATACATATATATATACATATATATATATGTACTACTGTTACTTCCCAATAGCAAACCCCAAGCCTCACTTTTAAGAATGACAAAGTTAAATAATACTTATATTACTATCACAAATGCATCTGACTGCATGGATAATGATTCACACCCATAAGCTACTATTTCTCTGTTGAGAAGATGAATTTAACTCAGTAGTTTGTAAGGTTCTTTGGGAGAGAAAGGAGGAAATAAACATTTATTAAGCACCTACTGGGTGTCAGGTGCTGTGCTAAGCACTTTATACATATTATCTCATTTGATCCTCTTAACAACTCTGGGAAGTAGGTACTATTATCCCCATTTTACATTTGAGGAAATGGAGGTAGATAGAGCTTAAATGACTTGCTAGTAAGTTTTTGAAGCTCCTTTTGAACCGACCTGACCCAAGGCCCTGTGATTTATCATCTAGTTGTCTCCCTTGTCCCTTCCCTTGCTCTACTCCCCTCTTTGTTTCATTTTGTATCCCTAATTCCTAGTACAGTACCTATGTATCGGGTTCATACAAATCTTCTTGTGCTTCTCTGAATTCCCTTTATTTTTCATTTCTTTTTACCCAATTACATTCCATTATATTAATATACCACGGATTTTTCAATCATTCCCCATTTGATGGATACTCTATTTGTTTCCAGTTCTTGGCTACCACAAAAAGTGCTGCTTGAAATATTTGGATATTATATACATATAGATATTTAACTTCTGTATTCATCTTCAACTTTCTTGGGCATAGACTTAGTAATGGGATTGCTAAATCAAAGATTATGGACAATTTTATCCATTCTTCTTGCATAATACGGATGCTTTTTGGTTTTTAAGCTGTTTTTACCTCCAAATATATCTATCCTCCTTCCCCTACCTAAAGAACCATCAAATAGAAGGATAAAAGCAACCCAGCAAAACTAACCAACATATCAACCAAGTCTTCGAATATAAATAATATTCTGCATACACACTTCTGTAAAATCTCCCACCTCTGCAAGGAAGGGAGGAGGGTATGCTTTTTCATCTCTTTTTTGAACCCAACCTTTGTCAGGATAATTGAATAGCTTACAGAAGGAGAGTATTTTTGGTTTGGTTTGGTTTAGTTTGTTTTCTTTACAATTTACATTGTTATGGTTGTGTTTATCGTTCTCCTGGTTTTGTCCTATTCACTTTGCATCAGTTCTTATAAATCATTCCATGCTTCTCTATATTCTTTATATTCATTATGTTATATAGCATCATAATATTCTATTACATTCCTATGTAAGATTTTTTTTAATTGATGAGCATCTGCTTTGCTTGCAGCTCTTTGTTATTATAAAAAAAATTGCTGCAGTGAGTATTTTTGTATATATTAGGACTTTTGTTTTATCTTTGGGACATATGCTTAGTAATAGGATATCTGGGTCAAAGGATGTGGATCTTTTAGTCACTTAATTCCAAATTAACTTTCCAGAATGGTTAGACTGCTTCCCAATATTTGGTGAATTTTATCTGTCTTTGCACAGCCTGCTGCACCAACTATTTGTATTTCCTGTCACCTTTAACTTATTGGCTAGAAAGTGAAACCTCAGAAGGACTTTGATTTGTATTTTTCTTTTTAGTAATTTGAAACCGTCTCTTGATTTTAGTAGTTTCTACCATTTATTCCTATCATTTGACCACTTATCCAGTGGGAAATGGCTCTTGTTCTTTCAAGTTCTTTATATATTCTGGATTCCAGACCCTTTTCAGAGATATTTGATGCAAAGTTTGTGTTTTGATCCCTTCAAGTTTCCTTCTTATCCTAGTTGCATTGATTTGGCTCATGCCAAAACTTTCTATTTTATACAATTAATGTCATTTTTGTCATTTGTGATCATCTCTATCCTTTTTTTGGTAACGATTTCTCCCCCTGCCCTTAATTCTGAAAGATGTATTTGATTAGGTCCATTCTTTTCTTTCTTTCTTTTTTGGTGACATGACTTTTACTATTCAGATTGCATATTCATTTTTAGTGTAGAGTGGGGAACAATGTAAGTTACTTACTAAACCTAATTTCAGTCAGACTGCTTGCTTTCTAGTTTTCCCAGCATTTCTTGCTCAAGTATGAAGTTCTTCTTCCAAGTAATTTATGTTCCTAAGCACTGGGTTAAATTGTTTCTAATTTTTGTTTATTTAGTTAATTTTATGGCTTTACTTTTCTATTTTTATCCAGTACCAAATAATTTCAATGAATACTATTTTGTAATACAATAGAAGCACTATTGTTCCTTCATTCCTGCATTTTATTATTTCCTTAAGATTCTAGATCTTTTATTCATCTTTTTAAAATTGCATATTATTCTGCATATTTTTTATTTCTATAAAGTATCTCCTTTGAAGTCTGATTGATAAAGTCTTAACCCTATAAATTAAT
Source organism: Myrmecobius fasciatus (assembly GCA_023553655.1). Classification (NCBI taxonomy): domain Eukaryota; kingdom Metazoa; phylum Chordata; class Mammalia; order Dasyuromorphia; family Myrmecobiidae; genus Myrmecobius; species Myrmecobius fasciatus. Next base: position 124,444 of record JAJPUD010005102.1, on the reverse strand, counting down.
TTATTTAGTATCATTTTTATTAAGTTGGCATGGTCCAGCCATTAGCACTAATCCTCCAATTATTTATTTAAGTTGTTCTTTATTTGGGAAGGGTTTTGTAATTGTTATCTATACAACTCTTAATTGTGCCGTGGTAGATTGACTCCTAGATATCATATGTATTTTATAGTTGTTTTAAACAAAACTTCCTTTGTATTATGTCCTTCTGGATTTTGTTATTGCTAAGTACAAATACTGATGATTTCTACTTTATTTTGTATCCTGTGATTGTTTCAGTTTATTTGTTGAGAGAGAGGGGCCAAGCCAGGAAGGAGCTGACTGTTCCCAGTTATGGACTCATAAAGCATATGGGTCTATATATTTTAGTCATGTCTCTAAAATGATTTTTCAGTGAGAGTAAGAATCATCCCCATGGCCTTTTCTATTTCTGTCCCCAGCCCAGACCACCTCTCACTTTTCTCCCATTGACCCACACATACAGTAAGCTATTGACCTCTTGGCTTTTCCAAAAAGAAACTACAGTCTAAGGACTGATCCTTGGTCTCTCTTTCTTTACTCCATCCTCTTTCCATCTAATGGATCTGATGAATATGCAAACAGAAAACTATCAAATGGAAGACTATTTCTACCAGGACTTATCATGGGCTCCTTTCTTCTGTGTTTCTGAGGATGAGAATGGGAAGCTCATGGGCTATTTCTTAGCCAGGATGAAGAAAGATGATATCTATCAGAAACACATCGTGTCCCTGGCTGCAAAATGTTTCCACTGCTTGCTTTGTCTAACACAGGAGCTTATGGATCAGGCCTAGAGAGCCATGCATGATTAAAAACTTCAATGCAGACTATATGGGAGTATCAGAAAAAGTAATACTTTTGCATGTGTATTCCACTGCCCTCCAGAGCAGTGAGGCAGAGCCCACACACTATGAATGTCCTACAAAGTGGAATCTGACCTAACTGGCCGAAAAGCTGAGAAAGCATCTAGAGATGAAAGACAGGCAAATCAATGGTGCTAACTTCATGGAGAACAAGATGGATCCCAAAGTCATCCACATGGGGGAGTGCTGCCATCAGATGAAGGAAGAAGGACTTATCTCCAGGGACAGCAGTAGTAGCAGCAAGGACCTTAGAGAGCAATGAAACAAAGGATAGCTCAGAAGCCTCCGGTTCAGTGGCCTTAAGTCCCAAGTTTGAGATTGTGCTGTCCTTAAATCATCCACATGGCTGGCTGTGTCTTATCCTTATCCACAAATCAGTGCTTCCATTTGAACCATTTGGAGACCTGAAGGCTGCATTAAAAAACAATAATAATAAAAACTTGCTAATCCTCTGGGGCTATCGAGGTAAAACCACCATACCATAATCAAATTAGGAGGTTTTGTCTCCTCTTTGCCTATGTTTATGCCTATATTTCCCCTCTCATCTTATTCCATTAGTAGTATTTCTAGAAATAAAATGGGAAAATGGGAGCATCTTTGCTTTTATTGCATTATTCAGACTTGATATCCAAAATGGTCAGAGGGGCAGCTAGATACAGTGGGTAGAATACTGGTCTTGGAGTCAGAAGGACCTGAATTCAAATTCAGCCTCACTTAACTTAATATTTATTAGCTGGGTGATGCTGGGCATATTGCTTAACCCCAATTGCCTTACCAACAATAAATAAATAGACTTTAAAAAAAAATGGTCAGACCACATCACATCTCCACTCACAGAACATGTGTATTCATTCCAGCATGACCCATCCTATCTTTTATCATTTTTGCTAACTTGCAAGCTGTGAAATGAAACCTCTGAGTTGTTTTGATTTTGGATCCCTCTTAATATTTATGATTTAGAATGTTTTCATTAGCTTATTTGTAATTTGTAAGTTATATCTGCCATCTTGACTCTGCTTCTCCTCCATGAACTTTCTTCCTATCCAAATCAAGGGGCAAAGATTTTATTATACTGCTAAGGACAGGCTAAATCCATAAGGAATTTTAGCAAGGAAAAAGGATTTTAACAATTAACAAGGTGCCTAAGATGTTATTAGGGAGGTAGATGCCATTAGGGGAAAATTCCATTAAGGTGAGGCAAGTGTGGGATTACTCCATTGAATGACAGGCTAAATTCCAAGAGAAATTATTCAGGGAATTACAGTAGAGTGGGTCTTTTATGGGGGAACTATAACCTCAGGATTGATATCATAACTTGGCTTTCTGATTGGATACAATGAGTGTAAGGTTTTGTTGATTGATCTTCTCTACCCTCCTAGTAGCTGTTGTTCTTGAGTCCATGTATTGATGATTTTTTTTCTAGGTAGTTAGCTATGAAAGGAAGAAGAGTTAGAGAACCATAGTTTGAAGGGATTAATGATCAAGAGAATGTTTTTCAAGGATAGAGAATTCCAGACCCTATTTGTAGAGAACTGGAACCAATAGAGATTGAAGAGGAGAGAAAGGAAATTGATTGAAGGTACAAGCTGCTGGAAGAAAGGGGAAGTTATGGGAAGGATAGAAGGCACAAGTAGAGTTGGCGGTGGCATGGAGAAGAGCCCACCTCCTCCTTGGAGCCTATCATCACAAAAAAAGGAGAAAAAGGGGATAACATAGAAAGCGTTTTGAGGTATGGAGGGCACAACAGTAAGACAGGCACCAAACCTCAAGAGGAGAGAAGGGAAATGACCTAGGAAGTTAGGGGTGAATCCAAAAAGCATCTAGTCATAATACACTTCAAAGGTAGAGAGTTGCTGAATGATGACAGAAAAAGAGAGGATTTGCAATAGGAGATGAAAAACCAGAAATATGTTGATCCTGCTTCTGCTCCTATGTATTGGTACCTGAGAAGAAACATCCGATACTAAAGATAAAGCAAAGGATACGGTATCATGTGGAGGAGGTCGGGTTTTATTGAATACAAAAATATGAGGGAAAAGGTTTAAGATGAATGAATGAAAAAGTATTTATTTATTAAGCATTTATCTTATTGAAGCAAGGTATTTCCCAATATCCAGGAGTTTACATACTAATGGGGAGGACAGAAATGAGGTTTCAAATGCAAGGCAGAAGGTCCCCGTAATTCCCAGGATGCAATAGCGTAGCAGATGATAATGCATCTTCTTTGATGATATTTCCAATGATAAAATAATATCCATTTTTGATGTTGAACCATTTGATAGTGCCAAGGACTTTAGTAATAAGAACTTTCTTTTCAAGGTTCTGAGAGTACCTAAAGCATCTGCAGAGAAAGTTGCCAAGTCACATCTCCACAAGGGATGCTTCCACTGATGGTGGCTATGGGACTGGAACCAGAGGATTAGGAAGCTTGTCTCTTCCCAGGACTGTTGAGATTACCTAGCTCTCAGTAGGATTTGGTCAGTGATTTGGCACTACTGATATAGCAAATGTGATTGGCTCCATTTTTATAGGGATTGCTCCCTTTAATGGATTTAGGAGCCAATGGTCAGGATTCTTGGGCTCCAGGCCCTGGGTTATCTCCATCATGGTCTCGGGGAAGGTAACGGTCAAGGTAGTGTTAATAGTTTTACTCACCTGACCTAGACTGCCTCTTCTCTCTTCCCCAGAATGTCTTGTTGCTTCAGCTAGGCCAGTTTGCAGTTGGTCAGTTAGGATGGCAGAAAATTTATTAACAATAGAATGGAGTCTTGTAAGCCATAATAAGAGGGTAGGGGTGAGCAAAATAAAGCCTAGGGTATAGTACTAATGGGAATGGGAATGAAAATTTCAGAAGGGGTGACAAAGGAAGGAGCTTTCACCTTGGTTGACGAATTATTAGGAATCAGGGAAGGAAAACATGGGAGTATATTAGCCATAGAAGGGGATGAATACAAGTTGGCTGAGGCTTATACTTCCCCCCCAAAAAAAAATCCACGGTCTTATGATGGCATAAAATTACCCTGAATTTGTTCTCTTTCCAAACACAAGGAGGAGGAGAGGACAGCCAGCAGATCCATCTAGTAGAGTGTCCTGTCCCATATGCATAATGAACTTGAGGTTGGTTAATCTCAGAATAAGATATACCTAGATGAAACTTCCTGCTTGGAGTTGATATTTGACTATATGTGTGGAACATCACAATATTAGGGGAAAATGGTGCTCCCATAAGGCTCAGCATACATTTCCTTTTTTCTCATTGGTCACCTATCCATTGAGAGAGTTGACTTAGGACTGTGACAGCAGTTAACCAAGGCTTCAAGTCAATTTCTGGTAATTCTGTATTAGAGTGAGCTCTTGAAGTGCTCAGGTCTGGAGCAGTGTTTAAGTACTAATGTAATTAAGTGGGTTTTTTTGTTTGTTTGTTTGTTTGTTTATTTGTTTTTGTTTTTTTGCTGAGGCAGTTGGAGTCAAGTGACTTGCCCAGGGTCACACAGCTAGGAAGTGTTAAGTGTCTGAGACTAGATTTAAACTCAGGTCCTCCTGACTTCAGGGCTGGTGCTCTAACCACTGCACCATCTCTAGCTGCCCCTGTAATTAGGTGCTAATGAATAGATTTGGAACAAATTGTATGAGGCTGCATTCTTCAAGGCACCTGATGGTACTTGAAATTTGAACTTCAAATACAAATGTTCCTAGCTTTCCCAGCCTTCATCAGCATACATAATTTCCACATTCTAAAGTCTAGAGCATTACTAATTGATTCATTGCTAAAGGATATAAATAGTTCTCAAAAGAATTGCGAACTATAATAATGACCTCATGAAAACATGCTCCACATAACTTAAGAGTAAGGAAAATATAACTCAAAATGATTCCATGCAATTTGGCAAAAATGGTTTTTTAAAAATGGCAAGAATCCTCTTAGAGGAGGTATACTCTGTGTCCTATGAAACTATGAAGTAGTTCAAACATTCTGGATAACAATTTGGAATTAAATTGTCCACACTCTAACTCAGCAATCCACTACTGCTCATATACTCTTAACATAAAAGGCCAATATATATATACAAACATTCATAGCATCATTCTTTATTTAAAGGACCAGTAAGAAACTGAGTGTTCATTAACTGTACAATGGCTAAAAAAAACTGTGAAGTACATACTAACTATGAGAGATTCAGAGAAATATTGGAAGATTTCTATGGACTGATATATAGTAGGACAAAATATACAACTACAACAATATAAATGAAAAGATCCCTAAAAGGAAGCTGAACTCTGAGTAACTGAAAACGCATCAATGATCTTGGAGAATAGATAATAAAGCAAAGCTCCCGCCCTCCTGACAGGCAGGAAACTGATTAGGAAAGAATAACATATATATTTTCATATGCTTACAGATTTAGTCACTGTTTCAGATCTTTTTTTGTCATCACAAGTGAGGATTCGGTCCAAAGGGGGCAATGAAATGACTGATGCAAAGATGAAAGGCATGAATGAAATATATTTTTAATAACTAAAGACAAAAATAAAAAAAGTATAGTGTTGGAGACTCCCCTCTCCTTCCTACCCCCCAGATAACCCTTGGATCCTGTACCCTTCTTCAACTTGGAATCCCCAGGCTTCTTCCTGTCTCAGCATAATCCCCAAAGAATTCACTCACTTGTCACACAGACAATGGAATTTATTAACGGGAAATAAAGGAAAATGTAATGATATTAACATCTGAAGTAATTTGCTTGCCAGTAAAAGGCTACCACCTCTGGGAGAGTCCACATTTTCTTTTCCTCCAGAAACTCTTCTGTCTTGTCCCTAAAGGAACAAATTTTTAATTTCTGAGGACAAAGAGAAATCAGATCTACACACTCTCTTTTGGTGTGGCCAGTGGTGATCATTAACTGGGGATTGGCCAGCCAGACAGAACCTGCATTCTTGATACCCTCCACCTTCTCAGCTGCCTAAGTGGGCCAGCTGCTTTCTCTATGTTAAGGTGTCTGAATATTTATAAAGCATTTACTGGGCTCCTGGAATAATTTCACAGACTTACCCTGAGAGCTCAAGAGAGTCAGCTACTAAGCTATTCAGTTGAACCATCAACAATTCCATCATCCTTTTCAGAGTTCCAGCAGCCAACCTGACAAGCAAAATTTCTTAACAGCTGCCCTTTATGGCAGTTCCCCTCTACCCCCATCAGGAGAGCTTTCAGAGACTTCTTGGCACCAAAAATTCAGAAAATGCAGGCATGAAAACAGTTGTAGAATAAAGCAGGAAGTTATTTTAGACAGGGATTAAAATAGCCAGGGTTGTACTTGGATTCTAAAGACCAATGGATCATAGCATTTGCAAAGAATTTTAGGGATCATCTAGGTCAGAAGTTAAGAAACTTATCCATAACTTTAAAAAAAAAAGTTTTCTGATAACCATATTTCACTATAATGGGTTCCCTTTTTAATTCTATGTTTTTTATCTTATTCATTTAAAAACATGATTCTGAAAAGGGACCCATAAGCTTCATTAGATTTTCTTTTTTTTTTTAATTAAAGCTTTTTATTTGCAAAACATATGCATGGATAATTTTTCAACATTGACCCTTGCAAAGCTTTCTGTTACAAATTTTTCTCTCCTTCCCTCCACCCCCTCCCCTAGATGGCAGAAAGTCTAATACATGTTAATTATGTTAAAATACTTGACAAATCAAATATGTGTATACATATTTATACAGTTATCTTGCTGTACAAGAAAAATCATATCTACAAGGAAAAAAAAATCTGAGAAGGGAAACATAATGCAAGCAAACATCGATAGAGAGCATGAAAATGCTGTTGTGGTCCACACTCAAATCTCACAGGTCTCTCCCCAGGTGTATATGGCTTTCTTTATCACTGAACAACTGGAACTAGTTTGAAACATCTCATTGTTGAAGAGAGCCATGTCCATCAGAATTGATCATCATATAGTCTTCTTGTTGCTGGGTATAATGATCTCCTGGTTCTGCTCATTTCACTCAGCATCAGTCCATGCAAGTCTCTCCAGGCCTCTCTGAAATCATCCTGCTGGTCGTTTCTTACAGAACAATAATATTCCATGACATTCATATACTATAATTTATTCAGCCATTCTCCAATTGATGTGCATCCATTCAGTTTCCAGTTTCTAGCCACTGCAAAAAGGGCTACCACAAACATCTTTGCACATTTCACTAGCTTTTCTAAGGGGTCCATAAATACAAGAGAGGTTCTGAACTCCTGATGTAGTCCATCCCCAGCCCAAAAAAGTGATTTTCTCAGAGAGACAAAGGTCAAGGTCAGAAATAGCACGTCCAAGATTCAAAGCCAGGATCTTCTGACATCTAGATTGAGTGTCCCTTTGAGCTCATCATTCAGCCTCTTTTTGTTGATCTTGATTCAGTTTCTTTCTACTAATGAGACCTATCGTATGTTACTTCTCTACTCAAGCTGCTTCTTAGTCAGTAAAATATAGTTAACACTAATAAAAATGGGATTGTAGGGAGGAAGGCATCTTGTAAACCTTTAGACACTATGTAAATAAACTATTTTTATTGTTCTTATGTACATAGAAAGGAAGGAGGAAAGATCATTGTCCTAAGATATGGTCAAGTGGGAAGAATTCTAAATTGGAAGTCGAGACCTGGGTTCTGTATGCTCTTAGGAACATATAAAAGGTAAAGGAGTTAGATAATATGAGCCTCTAAGATACCTTCCTATTGAAACATGAAGCAATCAATTAAGAGACTGATCTTCATCTTGGATTCGGTGACTTTGTATGTTTTAAGGAACTGAATGTAAGACAAAAGAAAGAGAAGCAACTGGAATTTTCTCAGAGAAAAAAGTGCAGTTTCAAGATGCTATGGAAGTAAAATTCACAAGCCTCAGCTATTAGTTGGTGGTGGAAAGAATGGGAGAAAAAAGATGACATCAGAAATTTTGGTAATTGAGAGAATGCCACAGTGTAATAACAGAAACCACCCCTGAGTCAGGACAATCCTTTTAGAGCTGGAAAAGATCTTAAAGATCATTGATTCCATGCCCCTCCATTTACAGATGCGGAAATTAAGGCCCATTAAAAAAAAAAATGACTTCTTGGCTTTGGTCCCAATGATAATAAATGGAATGAGATTTTATAGGAAAGGTAAGGAGTTCATTTCTGACAATATTGGATTTGAAATGCCAGCAGGACATTGAAAGGACTTTGAACTATTAAAATGCAATTGCAAATGCAAGCCTGGAATTAAGAAGAGATGGTCTGACAAGGAAGACAATTTAGGTGGTATACAGCTGCCTCCTATCGGGTAATTCATAAGGAAGAAGATTCAGAGTCAAAAGTTAAGTTCCATTACTTCCTGACACTACTCTCATGATTTCTGAGTCTCAGTTTACTCATATGTATAATGGAAAAAGGAAAGGTTGAACTAGATGGTCTCTGAGGTTCTTTCTAGTCTTAGATCTGTATATAATCTGGGCATTTCCAGATCAATCCAGGTTACATATGAGTGGACGTCACAAGAGAAAATTCATTCATTCTCTTAACAAACATTAAGTACTTGTGTACAGTGTGTATTGGATACACAAGAGGAGATATAAAGAGAAATAAGGCTTTGATCCCTGTCCTAGGTGGTAGCTAGGTAACTCAAGTGTATAGGAGTATGGTCTTGGGATCAGGAAAATCTGAGTTCAAATATGACCTCAGAAACTTCTTAGCTGTGTGATTCTGAGCAATTCATTTAACTCTATTCATTTCCTCATCTGTACAAATGAGCTGGAGGACAAACCACTCCAGTATCTTTGGCAAGAAAACCCCAAATGGGGTCATGAAGAGCCAGAGGCTGCATCCGATTGGGGACAGTGACATATACCTAGAAATTTGATCCAAGAGTTAGGAACTGTGAGTTCAATAAAGAACTCCCAGAACTGGAAAGCAAGCAAGAAGGCATTTTCTCTGCACTTTATAGTCTTAAAGAGTGGCCTGGAGGTCTGAGATTGATTTGGCCAGCCAAGGTGTGTCTGAGGCAGATCTTCCAGCTTTCTAGTCACAAAGCCCTGGTCTCTCATACAAGAAATTCGAAAAAGATGGTGTTGGGCAATGAAATGATTCAAATGTTCAATGATGAAAAAAGAACCATCTACACCCAGAGAGAGGACGGTGAACCACAACATAGCATTTTCACTCTTTCTGTTGTTTGCATTTTTTTTTTCCTGCTTGAGCCGATTTTTCTTGTGCAGCATGATAACTGTATAACTATGTATACATATAGTGGATTTAATATATATTGTAACATATTTAACATGTATTACACTACCTGACATCTAGGGGAGAGAGTGGAGGGAAGGAGGGCAAAATTTGGAACAAAGTTTTGCAAGGGTCAATGTTGAAAAATTACCTATGCATGTTTTGTAAATAAAGTGCTTTAATTAAAAAAAAAAAAAAAGATGGTGTTGGGCAGTGGCAGAGGGGGATCAGAAAAAGCTTCGTTCAGAAGGTGCGTTCTGAAAATTTAGGACTAAGGAGAGAGAGTGGAAGGAAGAGGAAATATGATGTTTGTGTGAAAGCAGAGATGAAGAGTCCCTCAATCGTGGTGGAGGGGAAAGAGCTTGAGAGGGAAGAAAGGGTTTTTTGTTTGTTTGTTTTGTTTTTAATACTGTGATACTTTATGGCTTTGTAAATCTGCATCTCAATTCCCTCGTCTATAAAATGGAAATGAAAATGCTTTGTCTATTTTAAAGTTTTATAGAAATGACAAGCTGTCGTTAGTATTAAGTTCCAGGTTATCTTCGCTTTAAGACTAGACTGGCTGTTTGGCCCTGGGCATGTCCTTACTCTCTAGGTCTGTTTCCCCAAGCCATCAGAGCAAGGGCACTTGGATTCTGGAGTTCCGATTCTGACAGGCTGTGATTCTGAGAGCCACTTCCCGATAGGGATCTGAGCAAAGAGCCAACCGGGGCACCCTAGCATAGGAGGGCAAGAGGCAGCCGCCTGGAGCGCCCCGGGGTGACTCCGTGGCTAATCGCGCGGGTGCAAGCCCGAGCTCAGCCCCAGTCCCAGCCGGCGGGCCTCCAGGAGGCATGCCAGGCCGGCAGACAGAGCGCAGCACGCTCCGCCCCGATGGGGGAGCTGAGCGGAGCTGCCTGGGCGATGAAGTCAGCGGGAGTGTGGGGACCGGTCGGCAGCCACCGGAAAGGGGAGGGAATGGGCGGAGCCCGCCTCAAGGGGGGACAGGGCGGAGCCCAGATGTGTCCCCCAATCGGGGTAGCTCTGGCTGTGCATTTCGCCAACGTTTCAATCCTAACGGCCGCCGCGGCTCGCTCTCGCTAGTGCGCACTCACCGACTACCCCCAAGGCAGCCGGCTCGCCTCGTTGCCCCTCTGGTCCCGAACCCGAAGATCGCCGCCTCATCACTCCCTAGTCCCTCTGTCCAAATCCGGTCCAGCACCCCTTCCTCCAGCCGGCCCAGTACCTCCAGATTAGTGTCCGCCCCCTCTGGCTTGGGAGGGGTGAGTAGAAGACGCGGGATGAGCGACACGGACGCCGGGACCCCAGCCTTCGAGATGACCTGGAGCAGCACTACCAGCAGCGGCTATTGTAGCCAGGAAGACTCGGACTCGGAGCTTGAGCAGTATTTCACGGCGCGCACCTCGCTGGCCCGCAAGCCCCGCCGGGACCAGGTGAAGACGAAACAGAACCAGGCGGGGAGGAGGGGGTGGAGTGGAAACCGGCAGCTGAAGGGTTAAGGCCTGTGCAGCTCCAGGGAAATAAATTCCTGCTGCTATTCTTTTCCCCCCTCCCCCTATCCTGCCTACCCCTTCCCAATTCCCGGATACTCCGCCCTCTGGAAAGGGAGGCCGGCCCCTGTCACCCTCACTTAGGCCCTGACTGGGAAGAGAAACTGACCCTTCTCTGAGGCCCTATGGGGGTGGGATGGAGTGGGGGTGGGCAGCCCAGTGAGCTAGAGAAGTGCCACGCAGGCCGGCTGGCGGGAGCGTCGGCGGCAACCCCGTGATTATTCACGCTCAGGAAATCCCCCCCACACCTTCCAATTTCCTGAGCAAGCTGGGCTTTGGAGCCAGATGGCTTCTCCTGCCTTCCTAAAAGGCCATTGGTGGGGTCTCTCCAAATCCACGCAGCTTTCCCCCAGCCAGGGCTACTGACGTCATCCTACCTTGCTGGACCCCCTGGGCCTTGGAGCACCTAACTTTAAGATCACATAGCAAGGACAAGCTGGAAGGGGCGGGTACCGCAGGAAGCAGGGCTTGTTAATACTTTTCTAGTGTTACTTTCTATAAACTGATTTTTCTCCTGCTAGAAAATTCTCTTCGTGTGTGACAGGTAGGTTCTTTGTGGTTGGCTCAAAGTCTCCGGTGGGCGGAGAACACTGAAGATGGAGTTTTTAAAACTTGCCAGCGCTTGATAAAGTCCCCTGCCTTCCTGGGGGATAATCAACCGGTGTCTAATTTATACCTAGCTAGCCAGTTCCTTCTCCCAAAATCTGAAACTTCCTTGAGCTAGCTGATAAAATATTCTTAGCCACAATTCCCATACTTTTCTGGAACTTTTTACCTATTTGTATGTTTCGTTTAAAAGGATTTGTTTATCCTGCTAGTATCTGTTACAACACCTTTCTTCTGTTCCCCGTTTATTGTCCCAGAGTCCTTAGTACTTTAAGAATTGGGCTTAAGGTAATCAGTTTGTGGGTGACTTGGTGAGTGATTCAGGTTAAGCTGCTGGCAATATGGAACCAGCCTCAGGAGGAAGTGGGAGGATCTGGTCCTCCTACTGGAGAAGGGGAGGTGACAGCTGAGGCGTGCTGGAGGGATAAGGTCATGTATTGTTCTCAAGGTGAAAACTTGATTCCAGAGTTTTGTTGGGCTAGCTAGTTTAGGTAATGGTTGGGAGCAGCTGCCCAGCCCTCTCCTGATTGGATACCTGATGGTAGGTGTGAGACACATAGGATTTAGTGTGTCAGGAAACCTGGGCTCAAATTCTAATTTAATCTTTTACTCTGTTTTCTTTTCAGTAAAATTAGGAGGTTGAACTCCATGATCCCTAAAGTTCCTTTCAGCTCTAAATCTTTGAGCTTTTCATAGATATATGAAGGGAAGTGTCCATTAAATAGACATATATGGGGGGCATCTAAGTGGTGCAGTGGATAGAGCACCAGCCCTTGAAGTCAGGAGGACCTGAGTTCAAATTTGGTTTCAGACACTTAACACTTCCTAGCTGTGTGACCCTCAGCAAAAAAAAGAGAGACAAACAGACAGACATATATGGAAGTAGAGATAAAGGATGTTCCTCTATGATTAAGACCCACAGCAATGACATTTTTTTTTTTAATCTTCTCCAGAAAAAGGAGATGAGCGGTAGGGGCAAGGAGCCATGAGAGAGAAGGGAGGAAGAAGACATCAGAAAACTGAAACAAAGGGAATGGCATACTGAAGAGAATCTTAACTTTAAAAAAACAAAAACAAACACTTAAAAAAAATTAAAACTAAAACTTAAAAGAGATCAGCCAGAAATCAGGATCCACAGTTCTAGGCAGGAACAAGTAGAAAAGCAACCCCTTAACTTGGGGGAGAGCTGGGGTGTTTACCACTCCTGGAACACAAGAACTTGAATTTTTTCTGTAGTCCCAGAAGAATTGTTTGAAGACTGATTGACAAGGACTTTACTTTCTATATCAGCAAGTAGTAAAAGTCCACAAAGAAATAGCAAAGGCTAATAGTAGATAATCCTGGGATAACATATTTTTAATCATCTAAAGATTTAGAGTTGAAAGGAACCATAGGGGTCATGGAGTCCAACCTCCTAATTTTACAGAAGTGGCAACTGAGGCCCAGAGAGTAAATGGCTAAATTAAGATTTGAACCCAAGTTTTCTGACACATTTCTGATATCCTAGAGAACTACACTTCTCCAAAAATGACTTTTATAAATGGTTGTCTTAGATCGGGTCATTGTTTTGATCCAGCGTGGAGTTTCTTGACATCTCATGAAGAGCTCTCCTTTTGATAGCTATTTGGAAAAACCCCTGTGTAATAGTCATAACCCCACTCAAGAACACTCAAGGTGTTCAAGAAAATCAGACAAAGGATATCAGGGGAAATGCACCTCCCCGAAAGGTGTCCATGGAAGCCAGAGATGATACTACCTACCTTATGGAGTTGTTGTGAACTTTGGCAAACTAAGTCTCTTACTCAAAACTAATCTGGTGGATTGTTATGGATTTTTGTAAACTGAGTCTCTTCCCCCAAACTAATCTGGACTGCTTTTGGTAGTCTTTTCTCCTCTAATCACATCTGGATAGATTGGTATCCAACATTTCACTATCTGGGGAACGTGGGAGGGAATTTGTGAGTCAGAAGTGAGGAGCATAGAGGTGAAATTCGGTGTCAGAGCAATAGAGACTCTATTAACTGGCAGCTCTGTGAATAGAGTGCTGGCCCAGAGTCAGGAAGTTGACATCTGGCCTATGAGCCTTACTAGCAGTGTGAACTTGGGCAGGTCACTTAACCTTTGTTTCCCTCAGTTTCCTAAACAGTAAAATTGATAACAATAGCACCTCACAATAACTCACAAGGCTATTGTGAGAATAAATTAATATATTCATAAAAGCATAGTGCCTAGCATATAGTAGGATAAATACGTGGTTTTTCCTGTCCTTTGTTCATCCAAAGATCATAAAGTATCTTACTAATGGAATCTTACCTGGTTTCCTTTCTGGATAGCCAAGCTTCAAGTTACCCAGCAGCATTCATGTGCCCCAGAGGGAAAACGACTAAGCCATGGCCATTTTTTTGTTGTGAAATGGCAGTGGATCCACAGAGTCAAACCTAGAATAAAATGAAGTCCATCTGGAGGGTGTTTGTTGTGGCTATGGAACATTCAGAGCAGAAAGTTGGGGAAGTGGTATTAGTGAAGGGCAACAATGAAGACTGGATATGGGTCTCTCCTGAGACTTCCCCACCCTTAGGATAATTTTGTATAATGTTTTGAAAAAAAGGCTATGAAAATCTTCACCTTTCAGAAATCATTTAAGATTATCTCTAAAGAAAAGGCAGTGTTTCTTATTCCCAAGGGTTAGCTAAGCAGGGCGGGAATGGCCTGAAGAGTATGGCAGGAAGGTGTCTGCTGACTCTCTGAAGAAAGATAAATTAGTCCTTTCCCAGCATGGCCTGGCTGATCTTTCTGTCTAAGGGAACTCTGGAGAAAGTTCCCTTTGTTCTATAAACAGGATGCTGCTGTCCACTGCCCTGTGGTCCTGTGCTCTGGGAGAGTTTGGCATTCTTCTATTGTGTCCTGCCCATCCTGCTTCCTGTCCCCACTTCCTTTTGGGATCTTCCAGTTGGGATCTTGGATCATGTGTCTCTCCCCTGGGCATAAGAACTGCCCTGCCCATCTTGCCTTAACTTTTGAAGACTCCAAGCACATGTTTCTCTAGACCTTAGCACAATGTCCTGTATATAGTAATTGCATAATAAATATTGAGCTGAATTCTAAACCTCAGAGGAACCTTTCCCAGGTCCAAGGGCATTGTGTCAGCTCTTGATCCTTGATGTTGCAACTTTCTGCCAAGATAACTCTTTAGAGAATATTGCATATATCACATGAACAATTTCTTTCTCCCTCCCTCTTTACCTTTTTTTTTCTTTGGGATGGGAGGAGAAAGGAGGAGGAGAAGAGGCAACTGGAATGAAGTAATTTGCCCAGAGTCCCTTCACTTTTCATTCTGTGCAGTCCCTGACCTGGATCACCATTTAGCTGTGCATAGAAGGTGATCTCTCAAAGATGAAAAGTAGCAAGCTTTGTTTATGGTAAAAATCCAGCTTTGTGAAAGGGCAAAATTTCTCAGTGGGGGTCCCAGCTTTGTCCCCTTAAGCAGTCCCAAGGCCCTGATAAGTATTCTAATTTTCATAGTTCCCAAGCTGTGCTGAGCCTTGGGAAGAATAAGAATGTGTATAAGCTGCTTACCCACTAAGTTCAAAGGACCCCGTCTCTCTCCCAACCAACTCCCACCCCAGAAAGATTCCAGCTGATACTGAGCAAGGATTGTAGTAGAGCTGTAGCTGTCTGACAGGATGGTTCAGTTTGACTTTTAGGGCTAATCATGAGATGGGAAAGGAAATGGTTTTTAGAATTCCCCCAGGATATAGCACTGGGCAGTGGTGATCTCAGCTTTCATCCATGACTCCCCTCCCCACACCAGCCCCCCCCACTATTTTCACCAGTGTCTGATGTCAACAGGAAATAAGACTGATGCAACTGAATGCAAGACCAAGTCAGTGCACATGCTCCAGCCCAGATCCCACCCTTCCTGCCCTGCAGGCTCCACCCTTCCTTTCTTTTCCCTCACCATGGAGTGGGAGCTCCCTGGTGCTACCAAGCAAGAGGAGCTTGGCAAAGAAAATGTCCAGGATTGACTGTAGGGCATGGGGGAAAGGACAAGCTGATATGGCAGGTGCCCAAGCCAATCTCCAACTTGATGGATGTTAGATCTTGGGGGAAGTGGTTGTGTCATCCAAGCCAGGCCAGCCTGAAAACTTTTGAATTCAAGGATTTTGTCTTATTCTTAGAGCATAAGCTATTTGTGAATTTTTATTTTAAATGTGAATAGAATTTGGTGTTTGTGTCTTGGGGCATTTGTTGTCACTTCATAGATCTGGGTTTGATATATTAGAGTAAAACACTTTTCTGGTGTTGGGTGGTACTCATGACACTTATGACATCTTCAGCGGCT